>VDFB02233436.1:0-12646 GCA_007258455.2 Sequoia sempervirens | reverse complement strand
AGTACTTTTCATTTTTAGTCAAACAATGTTAGTATCTTACCTTTCTAAGAATGCTAAGAAAAAGTTCATCTCTCCCCCTTATTTAGTGAAACAGAATACAAGGGATAATCATGACAATCAAATTTGGTCTTCTCCTAATATCTCTACTATTTGTGACGAAGATATGTTGGTGTTAGAAGATCAAACCAATGAGAGTTATGAGTGTTCTACTTGTTTCTCTTCTCCTACTATGAAAAACATCATTGAAAAAGAGGATACCATTATTGATAAGCAAGACAATCCAACACTAGATGAATCCCCTACTTGTGATGAAGTTATTTTAGAGGAAACAACCTTTGAATTTTGTGAACATCTAGTTTGTTGCTCTCCTAAAAAATATCCTACTAGGGAAGAAATCATGATGCAAGAAAATGACAACATTGACAATAGTGATATGGTTTCCTTAGATGAAGATGATGAAGTGAAATTAGACTCTCCTTCATTAAGAGATCATGAAAATAAGGATAAATCTTCTGAGGTTATGCACATTGTCTATCCCTTGAAGTACTCTCCTGAGCCTAAAATTATCATTTACCCACCCTCAAACCAATCACAAACTCAAACCAAACCCATCCTCATCCTCGAACCACCTAAGAATAATGTTTCACAATAATATAATATCATTGCTCATACATATAACACTAGAAATAATCCACAACCAAGACAAACAACTCCAACATCCCTCCCATTTCCTAACCCTATCTTTCCTAGTACTCCTTGTTTTCCTTTACAGACATTGTTTTTGATCTATTTAGGATCTAGGACAAATTGCTTACAAAATGCGTAACGTAAAAGATCACTTAATACAATGCTTAACATAAATGATTACATAATAAAATGCTCAAATGAATAAATGAACATAATATAAATGCCAAGATAATGAACTGAAAAGAAAGAGAGAAGAATAAGAGGAGACAAACACAATTGATAATGGAGTTCGTCCCTAAGGACTACGTCTCCGGGCCCCTCTCCAATGGAGTGACCGATCCGATTATACTCCAAAATCAGTTACAATTGCTTCAAAGACTATCTCCTTCAAGCACAGCAGCATAACGTTCCTCTGATGTGTGGAAATGTCTACAAAATCTCCTGAGCATTCTCTCGTTCTCACCACCTGGACTTGGAAAAACAAGGCCTACTACCTCTCTTTTTATACATAAAATTTGCCTAATTAGGCTTAACTACCAAAATAAATGCCTAACCTTCTTAAACAGCTCGTACACAGACTATTTTGTTCTTTTACAATCTTTTTGTTGAGAGGTTGAAGGATTTTTTGTTGGGTTATGGCTTAAAATTCCTTTTTGTTAAGGCTCGGCCAACAAAACATTAACAAAATTAACTGTGACCTACACTATATTAGTAAATATCGCGTGGTCTACCGGTGGCTATGCATTTTACTAATTGAGTGGTCGACGGTTCCAACCCCGCCGACCACGCTTTACCACTAGCCACCGAACAGTTAAACAATAAAACAAATCTCGGCCACATATTATTTGAATGCAAGCTCGCCGGTGCAACGGTGGAGGACGCGGCTGTTTCGGCAAAGATCGCGGGTTCAAAACCCGTTAGCCTTTTTGTTTCAATGAACCAACAACCCTGCGGATGTATAGCACAATGCAAAGCACCGAGAGCATGCCACGTGTCAAACCATCATTCGCTAGAACCTGCCACCATGTCTGCTGACGAGGACAAATCGTACGCTGAGTAGACTGCCACTGTGATGCCACGTCAGGGTACCGGGAGCCACATCACCAGTACAGACGGACACGTGTCAGTCACTGATTGGTTAGTACAGTTGAGTCACCTGCCACGTGTCGAGCCAGAATTCATCCAAGTGGATTCCGTACAGTACGGACTGACACGTTAGCATGATGACGTCATCAGTTGTACCTTCAAGTTGACTGAAGTTTGACTGCTTCTAACTTGAGCATACTATATCGGATTTCAACGAAACGAACGCCGTCAAAATTGTCTCGATGAGCTCTTTGCGATGACACTGGTTCCGTCAATTTCTGAGATGATTATTTTTTTCACCTTCTGGACGCCCCTGAAGCCAGTTTGACTAGAAGTTTGACTGGCCGTAACTTGCACAAACGGAGTCCTTTTTGACCCATTCAAGTTGTGTTGGAATCAGGACATCGTTCTCTTTCTGATGGTGCTGAAATCTAGAGTATTGGGAACACTTCAATTTTCACTGAAAGATTGTCCCCTGGATCAGGCCTCCCCACTAGAGAGCTTTAGGACCTCTGAAAGCTTGATTACTTGGAAAGTAAGTGAGGGTAAATTTCCCTCACTTTACCAATCTCCATCCATCTTGCTTTGCTTGGATGCATCCCCTTCAGGCCCACTCTGAGGTACTCAACATCTCCTCTTCGTGAAGTTCTAACATTCCTGTCGAGAATAACATCTTCTGGCAACTCTGACATGTACTCTGGTGAAAGGTCATCAACTGATGGAACTTGAATGTCTGTGACTTCATCTAGGATCATTGGAGGCTCATACAGTTTCAAATTCTCAACATTGACAACCGAGTAAATATGCATGTATGGAGGAAGATTGAGGCGGAAGGCATTGGTACCAATCTTCTCAAGGATCTCAAAAGGACCATACCTAATTGGCTTAAGCTTTTTACCTTCACCTTGCATCCTTTCCTTGCTGATGTGTAACCAAACTCGGTCTCCAACCTGAAAATGATGATCAGTGTGATGCTTGTCATGGCAAACCTTGTATTTTGCTTGGCTCTGTTCCAACTGTGTTTCCACTGCCTGATGAATTGCTTGGACTTTCTGGATGAACTTCAAAGCCTTCTCTGCATCATGGTGTCCATCTTTAACATCATCTTTCCCAAAAGAAAAATCCATCGGTGTCTTGGGCACATAACCAAAGCATGTCTCAAAAGGAGACCTCTTAGTAGAAGAGTGTGCTGCATGGTTGTAGGCATGCTGCACATAATGAAGACTCTCATCCCACAACTTAGGATGCTTACTACAGTAACCTCTGAGTAGATGCACAACTGTCCTATTTACAACCTCTTTTCTACCCATCGACCACAGGGATGGAGGTTGTACTTTTCTTCAGTTTGGTGTCCAAGGAGTCCTCACAAAGCTAACTAAAAATTCCCCCAAGAATTGAGAATCTCGATCCAATACAATAGAAGTAGGTAACCAAAAATGAACCCATACAAATTAAAAGTACATATGAGCTGTCAGTTCAGCGATGACCTATTTCTTACAAGGCATTAAAATACACATTTTTGCTAAACCGATCAACTACTACATACAAATAATCATGTCCCTTCCTAGACATAGGCAACCCCCAACAAAGTCCATTGACACACATTCCCATGGACGAGAAGGTACATGTAGAGGTGTGTACAAACCCAATTTCCTGTTACTAGGCTTACTAGTTGCACACATAACACAACCTCTAATATACTTAGTTATAGTTTCTTGCATATGAGGCCAATAACAATACTTCTGCAGCTGAGTCAATGTTTTGTTTACCCCAAAGTGTCCTGCAATCAATGAGGTATGTGCTTCTCTAATCACCTGTGCTTGTTCATCTTTTGGAACACATAATTTACCCAAGTGATATAATAGTTTATCTTGCACATAATAATCTTTCTCTTCTACATGTTTACCATTCATTAAAGTAGCATAGATATCCTTAAAGTTCTCATCATTATCATATTGTTCCTGAAAACTTTCATGAACCATAGAACTATTCTGAAGGATTATCAAAGCATTCATCATAGGAGGTCTAGAGAGCATGTCTGCTACTTTGTTATGGGTGCCTTTCTTATACTTAATAACCAAATGAAACTGTTGTAGAAAACCCATCCACCGAAAGTGCCTACTTTGTTGCAGTTTAGTTTGTGAGTGCAAATATTGGAAGTGGCTGTGATCGCTGGATTACGCTTTTCCCCTATTATGTAATATTTATTTTAACACTCAACTAAAAGCATAAAGTTCTTTATCATAAGTGGGATAGTTAATAACGCTCTTGAAAAAGCCGTGAGTGGTAGCAAACTGGTTTACCCTCCTTGCATGAGCACGCCCCATGGCAAACGACCAGATTCGCTCCTCGATCTCAAATGGTTGATGTAGATCTGTAAGGCTAAACCGTGAGGTGCTTCAACTTTTCCTTTCAAAGTGTTCTCTCTCTCCACCTCCTAATCAAAAGTTGCTCTGTACCGTTAATGCATGTAATGGTGATGCTATATAAGAGAAATTGGTAATAAATTTTCCAAGATCAACCGCACCTAGAAACTTCTAACCTTCAGAATCCCATTTCAAGGCTTAGAAGCATTTTACAATAGTATGCTTTTCACCCTTCACAAGTAGGTCTACTTTCACTGACCATTCCCTACTTACAGCTCTATACACTAAGGATGTCTTAGCAAATCTCACATTTAGACATCTTTTACATAGAGTTTTCTTTTTCAATACATCAAAGACTTTCTTTATATGACTTACATGATCTTCCCAAGTTCGGGATTTCAATACAAGAATATCATCTAGATAGACTATGACAAAATCATCAATAAAAGGACGAAAGACATCATTCATGACTCTCATAAAGGTAGCTGGTGCATTACAAAGCCCAAAAGGCATAACCAACCACTCAAACAGTCCCTGTTTTGTCTTAAATGCAGTCTTCCAGATATCATCTTCTGCAATTCTTATCTGATGATAACCACTTCGCAAATCTAACTTAGTGAAATAAACTACATGTTTTAATTGATCAAGTAAATCATCTATTCTGGGAAGAGGATACCTGTTCTTTACCGTTATCTTGTTCAAGGCACGATAGTCGATGCACATCCTCCAAGTTCCATCTTTCTTTGGAACCAACACAATTGGAGAACCACAAGGAGAAGTACTAGGACGAATAACTCCTTTTTCCACCAACTCTTGAACCTGCTTTTTAATTTTCTCATTTTGCATAACAGATAAAAGGTACATGCCGATATTAGGAAGTGGCACATCCTGCTATAACTGGATTTCATGTTGTATCTCTCTCTTGGGTGGCAACCCCTTCGATTCCTGAAACATGTCATCATAAGTGGAAATAATCTTGACCATTTCAGTTTTATGTTTTGGGTCACACCCCTTGAATGCCTCAGATTTATCATCTTCTTTGGCTTTTACAAGCATCAATACAAAGTTTTTACTTGAGTTGACCAACCTCTTCATTTGACCAGCATTAACTAAAGTAAGATTAGTCTTCACTTTATGTGCCCGTACAATGTATTCTACCCCATCTTTAAAAAGATGATACTTATTCTCCCCCCTATAAAAGATTTCTTTTCTGTCATAAAGATAAGGACTCCCTAACACAAGCCCACAAATATCCAAAGGGACCACATCTACTTCTACCTCATCTACAAAGTTTGCAGTGATAGCAAATCTCAATTTACACTGTTTAGTTACTTGTAGTTGAGCATCATTGCAAAACCATCCGAGTGGATATGGTTTCGGATGAGGTGTTGTAGTCAAATTAAGTTTCTTTACAACTTCTTCAGATATTAAGTTGACTTGTGAACCCGTATCAAACAGAGTATCAACCTTAGTATGTTTTGTTACAACACGAATATGAAACAATTCATTTCTTTGCTTATCAACCTTAGGAGAAGATTCTTTACTTGTACTTGCACTGGCATTAGAAAAACTTGCATCAGATGAGAGAGATATACCTTTCCTTTTACCTTGGATTCCGATAGCAACAAGCTTCATCTCATCTCCGGAGTCTGAACCAAGATCCTGCTGAATCACTCACAAGTAGGGTCTTCTGCTTTCTGCCTTTATTACCTCCATATCTTTCTCGGCCCAACTCGTAATGAAGCTTCCAACATCTTGAATCATCATTCTCTTTCTTGAACGTATTACCTCATCTAGATTGTTGGGTCTCAACATCAAAATAGTGTGCCTAAGGTAAGAATGTAAACCACCAATATACTTAAGTAATGTGTCTTGGGTATACAAGGGAACATTTAGAGCAATGGCCCGTTTCCTAAACTCATGAGTATACTCCTGGACAGACTGCCCCTTACCTTGCCTAAAGGTTTGCCAATTCATGGTTAACTGTTGCATGTAACCTAAAGGGTAGAATTGTTTCCTAAGGGCAGCAACAAACTCCATCCAAGACATATTAACTTGACCATGGCGAGCAATTTCTTCACGAGTTTTACTCTCCCACTAGGTGAGAGCTGTACCTCCCAACCGGAGAGTTGCTAATTGAATCCTAGAAGCATCTTCTACTAGGCCTTGAATCCTACACTATACTTCTACTTGTTGGACCCAATCGTCTAATTTCTCAGCATTTAACTCCCCACAGTATTTAGGTAACTCAAATTTTACATCAAGCTTAATTACCAATTTAGACTTGCTCTTAAATGGATTTACATTAGAAGAAGGAGAAGGAGAAGGAGGAGAAGAAGGGGGAGAAGAAGAAGAGGGAGAAGATGGAGGAGGAGTTTTTGGAGCTTTCCCCTCTGTGTCTTTCTGATCTTCCTGCTTCTTGTGCTTTGAAGAACCTCCCTTTTCACGCTTCTTCTTGTCTGCATAAAGTTCCTCCACCATTGCCTTCATGTCAAGGAATAGCTTCTGAAAATCCTTGTCACTAAGCTCTGAACTTTGTCCACCTTCTTTCGCTTCCATCTGTGACGATCGATTAGCTCTTCGTCTTCCGATCTCTGGATTGTATTCTTCAAGTTCTCCTTCGCCTCGTTGCAACCTGGATCTCGTTAGCATTCAATTTATGCAATACTAGCCACACACAAAGCTCTGATACCAACTTGATCTATATAGGATCTAGGACTAATTGCTTACAGAATGCGTAACGTAAAAGATCAATTATTACAACGATTACATAAATGATTACCTAATTAAATGCTCAAATGAATAAATGAACATAACATAAAATAAATGCCAAGATAATGAACTGAACATAAAGAGAGAAGAAATAGAGAGACGAAACCACAATTGATAACGGAGTTCATCCCTAAGGACTACGTCTCCGGGCCCCTCTCCAACGGAGTGACCGATCCGATTATACTCCAAAATTAGTTACAATTGCGACAGCATCATTCCCTTCAAGCACATCGATAACACAACATAACTTCGACGTACAGGAACAATTACAATCATCTCCCGAGCATTCTCTCGTTCTCCACCTGGACTTGGGAAATTCAATCTTTACCCCTCTTTTTATACATAAAATTTGCCTAATTAGGCTTAACCATCAAAATAAATGCTCAACTTCCTCTATCAGCTCGTATCATCCTCTGATATCTCCATTTAGTTTGTTGGTTTTGATTGTTGGAGGTAGTTTTACATTTTTGTGGCTTAAAAACCATTTTGTTATAGGCTCGGCTGGTAAATCTTTAACAAAATTAAACTAACTCCCAATATAAGCTAGGAGCCATCGGTGGTGTATCGACATGTTAATCTTTTGCTAGTTGGGTGGTCGGCGGTTCCAACCCCGCCGACCACGTTTTACCACTATCTATGCAAAATCAAAACAATAAAAGAAACCGGTGGATAAATATAGTTAGGTGTCTGTTTGCGGGCGTAACGGCTACCAGCCGAGCCGTTTGGGAGGAGATCTCGGGGTCGAATCCCCTAACTACTTTTGTTAAAACAAACTTCACATCCTCGACCGCCGAAGACTATTCACAGGGACATGTGTCCGATTATCATTCACCGTATATGCTGACTGTATCGCCTGTGTGTCACTGTCAAAGCCATCCACGTGTCGTCCTCTCATTCGCCGCAGGTGCTGACCGAGCCACCACGTGTCCGATGACTGGACTGTTGTCCGTACCATACAGCTGGACACGTGTCACATTGTGATTGGTCTTTACCAATGACTCACCTGCCACGTGTTTCGGCCGAATTCGTCCATGTGGATTCCGTACAGTACGAACGATCTGCTGACGTCACATCTGTACAATTAGCTAGAAAGTCGACTCAAAACTTTGACTGCTTGTATCTTGAGCATGCGACGTCGGATTTCGACGAAACGAACGCCGTCGGATTCGTCTCAACGAGCTCTTCGCGATGACGCTGATTTCGTCGATTTCTGAGATGATTATTTTTTTCACCTTCTGGACGCCCTTGAAGCCAGTTTGACTGGCCGTAACTTGCACAAACGGAGTCCTTTTCACCCCGGTCAAGTTGCGTTGGAATCAGAACGTCATTCTCTTTCTGATGAAGCTGGAATCTGGAGTATTGGGAACACTTCAATTTTCACTAAAAAATTGTCCCCCGGATCAATCCTTGTGTTTGTATGCATGGAGGTCCTAAAGCATACTTTGGGTAAGATGCATTCATAGCATCTTGGGATTGTGTTGTAGTTATCTCATGCTAAAAATAGTTGATAATGTCAATGAATAGCCAATTCTATTTGATATTATCCTATTTTGTTGAGCTATTAAATGAGATTATCTGTTATTGTTAATTTTGTTTATGATATTGGTGCAGAGATCGTAAACACATTAAGAGATCACCCTCCTAGGTCTTATAGAGCCCAAAGTGTCCAAAGTGTAGGAGGATTTTTTAAAGTGCTTGTCAATTGGTCCAGGTCCTTCAAGTTGCCCTTGATTGGGATTGGAAATTCCATAGGTAGATTAGAAGACCAACCTAGTTACATTGTAAAACAAAACCAACACTTCCCTCTACCCTTAACCCAAAACCCAAAACCCAAAACCATTAAACCTTAAACCATCTTCCCTCTACCCTTAACCACTCTCCCTCTATCTCTCTTAGATTTCGCTGATCTGGTTTCAATTTTTGACTTCTGGACGCGAGCCGACGTTTGAGACGATTTTTGAAAGATGATGATTTTGACTTTGTTTTATTGAGATCTTTCGAGGATGATGATTTATTTCGACGACGCGGATCTGAATCCTGGAATGACGATTTGATGGACTTTTTCGATGCCGATTTTTCTGAGATTTTGATTCATTTTTGCCTGATGATGATCTGCTTTTGATCTGATCCTGGATCCTGCTGGTTCTGACGATTTTGAATGCCGACGATGATGATTTTGATCTGATTTGATGATTGATTTCTGAGCCGATTTGATCCTGATTTGATTTCTGGATCTTTGACGCGATATCTGATTTGATCGATCCTGACGCCTGATTTCTGCTCTCGGGCATCTTCAATATCCTACCCCCTCTCCCTCTCTTAGGTCTCTCACCCACTCACTCAATCCCTCTATCTCTCTGCCCTCCACCCTTAACCCTTAACCCTTAAGCCCTCTACCCTCTACCCTTAACCCTCTACGTACCCTCTATCTCTATCCCACTCCCTCCCTTTCTCTCTCACTGAATCCCTCTATCTCTACCCCATCTCCCTCTCTCAAGGATTATCAATCAAGTATTTTTGGGTTAGGGTTTGATTAGAGTTAGGTTTAGGGTTTAGTTAGAGTTAGGGTTAGGGTTAGGGGTAGAATTAAATTATGCTTAGTGGTCAATTACAATTAGATTTAGTGTTCAATTAGGGTTAGGGTTTAACTAGGGTTAGGATTATAATAGAATAAAGTTTTGTGTTTAATTATGATATCTAGAATTTAGTATAATTTTGAAAAATGAAATGATTTGGACACAAAGAAAAAAATAGAAAAGCTGATTTTATATAGATCTTATTTCTTAATTTATTCTAAAATTCTAATTAATAATTGTTTAATTAATATAAAATGAATATTTAATTTAATTTAATTTAATTTTATTAGGTAATTAGTAAAACTAAATAGATAATAAATATTTTATGGATTTTAAAAATTAGAATTTAGTTTTATTTTATTTGTAATGTCAACTATTAAAATTTAAGATTGAAATACTTAATTTATTTTAAAATATTTATAATTAATGTTCAATTTATAAACTAATATTAATACATTAATAAATATAACCCGCAGCATAATGTATTAAAGATGCATCAAAGTATTTATCATTCCTTTGGCTTCACCAGATGAGGCACGTGGCACCCGCCCGTGATATGGCAATCAATAAAGAACTCACAACTTTTGATCATGTGATGGCGGGAAACCATGGATCTCAGCCATTGGCAATCATGTTCTTTCAACATAGTCACCAACCTTGTTATTAACCATCGAGCACCTTTCTACTAGGATTATAACATCTTCGTTGATTTAAAAAACATGCATCTTATAACTGCTTTAGTAACCTGCGACACAATGTATTAAAGACACATCAAAGTATTTATCATTCCTTTGGCTTCACTGGATGAGACATGTGGTGCTCGCCTGTGATATTGCGATCAGCTGGTGGGGTCATCGCGGGATGGCGGGGAACCAGTGAGATCACACGACGATTGATCTACGACCATGCACACTTGTCCCTCTGCAAAATAAAAACATTTATTAGGGGAGAGGGCCCAATACATGTGGCACTCACCCATGATATCGTGATCGACTGGTGGGGTCATCGTGGGATGGCGGGGAATGACTGAGATCACGTGTCTCATTTGATGAAGCCAAAGGAATGAAGGAGATACTGTGGTAAATTAATCCAACCTTAATACATTAAAAGGTAGGTTACTAAAGTGTTCTTGAGGTGCACATGTTTTAAATCAACGGATATGTTATAATCTTGATGAAAAAGCTGCTTGACAATTAATAATAAGGCTGGCGATTGTGTTGAAGGAATAAGATCACGAATTCTCAAGATCTATGGTTTCTCACCATCATGTGTTCCAAAGTTGCAAGATCTTTACTGATTGTGATATTGTGGGTGACCACCATGTGGACGGCTAAAATTTAATTCTACATCAAATATGGTTGGAGCCATTCGTGTAGCACGCGATTGAGCTTTAATGGCGGATGAGACATTTGCAGGCATGATTTGATTGAGATAAAATCAATTCTCCTATTTTATTTGTATCACAAAGCATTCAAGTATTTTACGGAGCAGTTTCAGAGCCGAAGGCAAAGTTGTGAATCTCTATAGCCAGAATTTGGGACTTCTACAAACAAAGCTGTGAGTTAATTTCTGTGCTTCCTGGTCATTTTGCACTTGAATTTGGGAAAATATTTGTTGTGCTTGTCATTGAGCTTGTTGATAAATGTGTTAGGGCTATAGTTTAATTATAGTTGTGAGAAATTGCAGTGTTTTGTTCTATAATTTCCTATCTCTAGTTATTCCTAGCTATTCAAAGAGTGAAATTGTAAAAAGACCCTAGTTTGTCCAAGATGGCACCGCCAAAGCAACATTCTAGCCAAGTTGACTATTTAAAAAGAAACCTGTACGATGATTTACTGGATCAATTGTCTAGCTCAATGAATGATAGGAAGAAGGGATTGGTTCTAATGCGAGGAAAAATCCTGGGGGAAGGGTTAGTATATAATTTCTCTAACATTGCCAATGCTACGGTTCCTCTCACAGGCTTGGAAATGTTCAGATTATGGTATGGATAGAGAAATTTTTCTCACCCCTTTTCAAACAGCTAGATGTATGATTTGGTAAAGTTGGTGGTCCCAAACATGTTCCCTAACATAGACTTACTTAGGGCAGTGGCTACAAGATATGACCCTATCACACAGGTAATCAGGGATAATGACATAAAGGTTCTATTGAGCGTTAATAGAGAAGAGGTCCAACAGATTTTTGACTTGATTGAATCAAGTGAAGACTTGGTTCCCATCAATCTTGAGGAAATGAAGCAGGAATATGCAAAGTTGAAGTCTCTTTTTAGAGCTAAGTTGCTTCCACGTCATCTGGCTAGGGCAGGAGGTTCACGATTTCATATCAGCCCTAGTTACCAGGAACCTTTCAGATTAAACATTTTTGCAAATCATTTCTTGGACACTTTCTATTCATTGTGTCAGATTTTGGGTTTCAATCCTAGTACAGTGATGCCTATTGCATACATGTTCATGGGGGTGAAAATACAACACCCTAACTTCTCTGTGACATATGACTTTGCTTCTTCTTGGTTGAGAGGATACATGAAGGGGTTTCAAAGTTGCAGAAAATGATACTGACACTCAATTTTTCTGGTATTCTATGTTGATGCATATGTTCTTGTTCAAGAATGCTGACTTTTTCTTTGAAAAGATGGAATTAAGGCAATCGGTTGATGGAGAAAGATTTTCAATACAATTATGGGCTGTAGATTTATCTTACAATAAGGAAAGCACTAGTTATGTGCAATTTGATAATTATTTTTCTTCTAAATTGAGGGGTAGATTGATGGTGAATGTAACCAGGATCCCTGAGGAATTGCATGATTTCCTTAGGCCAAAAGGGAGGAAGCTAGAATTGAAAGTTTGGCATAACTAGGGTGACATTATTCCATACCCAGTCAACACTATTTTGAGAGTATACGGTTTTCAAGGAACCCCCCATATACTGCCATACAATGTGCCACCAAGTGTGGTGTTTGTAGAAGTTATGTGGAAAATAGGTTGTATCCATGACAATAACCTCACAAGGAGGGGTAAGGGAACATTTTTCCCTGATTATACAGTGGTGTCTAATTTTTCCTTTTCAAAAGGAGGTTGGGTGCATTTTGATAAATTCTTTGATGATTACCATTTGAGGTGTGGTCCAAAGTGGCAGCATGATCCTGAGGGTTTCTTT
>VDFB02233432.1:46768-59206 GCA_007258455.2 Sequoia sempervirens | reverse complement strand
GCCTTGTTCAAATATCTGAAATCCATGCATATTCAAATGGCTCCATCAAGTTTCAAAAAAGTTACCAGGTTTGATACCCATTTGGTATAATCTATGGGTCAGATGAATCCTGCATCTAACAACTTTTTGAGCTCCATTTTGACCAATAGGGTGATATGAGGATGCATTTTTTGAAGCTTTTGTGTGACAGGATTTGCATTTGGATATACTGCCAAATGGTGGACTACGGTTTCTAGGTCAAGACCTGGCATATCAGCATAGCTCCATGCAAAGTTTATTTTCCTTTCCGTTAAGAATGCTGCTAGGAGTTCTTGCTCTTTTGATAATAGTGATTCCACATAGAATGTGATATGTGGGGTCTCCTCTATTCCTAGGTTGATAGGATTGCACTTTTTGGCCAAGACCTTGGATTTCCTCTCATGAAGAGTTCTTAAGGGAAGAATGAATCCTTCATCCCTCGCATTGACCTCAAAGAGGTTTTCACCATTGATACGGCCCTTTTTATATTTTCTTTGTCGAGAGTGCTGTCGTGGTTTACTCAAAGACCTCGGATATTATCTCTTAGTTTCTCATACTTTTGTGAATTAAAGGATTCAATCATTTCCTCGCATTAGTATGTGTGTCCAACTCCATTATAAACCCTACCTTGTGATCTCCATCTAGAATATTATCCCTTAATCCCATGAATTATGAGAGTGTCTCATCATTTTTGAATGTATCGAGAACTGGTGGTCCTCATTGGTCATAGTCGATTAGTTGGGGGTAGACTAAATGAATCTCATGATTTTGACTATCTAGTTCAAAGGATATGGTACTAATCATACATAGGGTGGTATCTTCGAATAGCCTAGGTAGATTGGATAAGGTATCTTCGTCATCACTACTAATATAGGGCTCAGTTATAAAATTATGTGTGTCCCTACTTGTGACTATTGGTGAGTGTACTTGTACTAGTACCGGCCGAGGAGAAACATTAGCGCTCTTAATCGAGGACTCTCAACCAATGCATGGTTATTCTCGAGTGGCACACATCCAAGACCAAGATTTGTTATGGGTCACGCCTTTCGCATGATAGGTATTATGGAGCCCATTGTCATTTTGTCCCAAGATTTGATTTTGGTCATAGCCCATTGTAAGCATCATGTGTAGGCCTTTGCTATTTTTTGTCCATTGGTAAATTAGCTGTCAGTCTTTCATCTTGATACAACATGTGAGATGGATCTACTTCAATGACCTCATGACCAAGGTCTCCCCATCTTGTGAATTTGGGATAATCCTCAAGATACGTTTGTGATGTGGAAGCTTGATTTTCTTGTGGGCGTCCTCATGATCTAGGAGATTGTGGTAACTCTCCTATCACAAAAGCATTGTTAGGGAGCCTGTAATTTCCACAGCTGTCCTCCTAGATGATGAGATTGATGTCAGATATGGTGGGAATGGCTGGTGTCTCTGTCGCAGAAGTGGATGTGAGAGTGGTGGGATCGATGTATTGTGTGGATGGTCCCTCATCATTTTTTGGCACTTGGGGAATTTTGTAATACTTGGCTTCAAGATTCTTGCAATATGAAAATGGCTCAAGATCTCCATGGACGATAACCTCTTGTCCATTATGTGTGAATTTCACACATTGGTGGAAGGTTGATGCTATGGCTTTCATCGCATGAATCCATGGGCGTCCCAGGAGGATATTGTATGGTAATTCGAGGTCCAAGACCTGACATGTAGTTTCCATGAGTGTTGGCCCTACTTGGATAGGGAGCTTAATTGTGCCCTGAGACACTCTTTCTTGGTCATCATATGCTCTGATTGTGATGCCCTTGCCTTTGTCGATGGAATCTTTTGATATTTTCAACTACTTGATGAGGCTAAGAGAATAGATGTTCAAACCCGCAGCTCCATCCACCAAGACCCTTTTGATTTTGCTTTTGTTTACAATGGCTTCCAAGTGAAGTGTGTGGTTGTGAGATGGTTGGGCGGGGAAATCTTGGTCGAAAAATGTAAGCAGATTAGGTGTTATGATATTTGCGACCATAGCTTGAATTTCTCCCGCGATCAAGATCTGGGGACAAAGGGATGAGGCTAATGCTTCCTCAAGGATCTTTTTATGCATTGAGATTTTTAACAACTCCATGATGGAGATGTGTGCTGGAATTCTTTTGAGTTGGTCTACAACATTGTAGCTATATGGAATGGCTCTTGATGTAGGGACTCTATTTGGTTGGGATGATCCTGCAATGGTGACTTTGCCGCCTCTTGTGGTGACTCCACAATCTTCAACATGGGTGCCCTTGATAGTGATGACCATGCAGTCTTCATTTAGCGAGGCAACGACAGATTCATAGACATGATTTACATTTCCTTTCCCTTTATCACCTCTATTTCCTTTGTTTCCATGATTCGACATCGGATTCGTGTAGATTTTAAGGTCCTGATTTCCTGTAGGTTGTTCCACGTTTATGATTTTCTTGTCAATGAGATCTTGGATGATGTTTTTGAGTCTCATGCAATTGTTGGTGGTGTGACCTTTTATTTTGTGGAATTCGCAAAGTTGATTCTCATTGTACCAAGGGGGTTTGACATCGGGTTCTTGGTAATTTTTGAATGTAGGAGGTTGGATGAGTTTTTCGGCAATCAACTTTTTCATTATGTCCTCCAATGGTTCCCCCAAAATGGTGTATTTACATTTTGGATAAGGTGGTCCTCTTTGGTCATTGAGGTTATTGATGGTGGGATTATTGGGTTGGTATGTTGTGTGATGAGTGTTTTGGCATTGTGGTTGGATTTGCGGTGTGGGTGTATTTTGGCGTGGACCACTAATGACCACCTTGACATCGACGACGCCATCATTAGTGATATTCTTGTTTCTTGCCCATGTACAAGGTTTATCATTATAATTAGATGATGGGTGGTTGTTTTGCGATTTGTGATATGACGTTGATTCGGCAAGGGCTCTTTTGATGCTAAGCACCTTGGAGATTAATTGCTCATATGTGGTGACTCCTTGAACCTTAAGATGAAATGATAGGCATCTTCCAAGGTTGGCTATGATCGTGGAGACTTGTTGTTCTTCTGGCATGGTCCACTTGCTCCAATTGGCCTTGGATCGCCATCATTGAAGGAATGAAGCAAAAGATTCATTCTTTCCTTGTTTTAGAGCGTATAATTCTTTGAGACTGACATCCATTGCGATGTTACATGCATAGTTCCTGATGGATTCATCTCTGATTTCTTGGAATGTTCTAATGCCTAAAGGTAAGCGGGAAAACCATTCTATAGCAGAACCTGCCAAGCTCCTAGGGAATAGCCGCATCAGATAAGTATTGTCATATGCGGCCTCCATACAATGAACCTGGAATTCCCTAATGTGATCTTCAGGGTTTCCCATCCCTCGATACTTGTAAAATTTTGGGATTTCAAATCCCTTAGGGAATGGTTTCACGTCTAGGCTCCAATAAAATGGATAGGGACACAAGTTGCTTTGCGTTTTGGTTGTCCGCTCTGATTAAAGGTCGAGCACTTGTTGCGAGAGCAACCTGAGTTGTGTCGTCACATCATTCTAGGGATCAGAGGGTGGGATGAAAGTGTTTTGGGGTGGTTGAATTCTTGGTTGGATGGATGGGTTGGCCGGTGTGTTGTTTGATGGTATCAATATGTTGTGGCTGGTGAAGTAGGCTTCTACTTGCTTTTGGATGAACAATTCTTGTTGTTGATCTTGTTGTTGTTGCGCTAGGATTTGTGCTTGTTGTTGCAATTTCTATTGTTCCAACAATGCTTGTTGTTGTGCTTGTTTTTGTACCCATAATTCTTGTTGTTGGGCTGCCAATTCTGTTGCTTCTTGCCATTCTTGGTATTGCTTTAGTGCTTGTTGATATGCCTGCACTTGCACTGCTTGTACAAGAAGTTGTGCTTGAGCTTGCGCTTGTTGTGCTTGATATTGAGCTTGCGCTTGAGCTTGTGCTTGGGCTTTCACTGCTTGTGCTGGTGTGGCTTGTTGCTACAATAATAGTTGTCCTTGAGCAACCCTTTGTGCTTGCAATGCTTGCGTAGCTTGGGCGGCTTGTTGTTATTGTTGCAATAATGCCTGGGCTTGTTGTGCTTGGTTCACTTGTATTGCGGCTTGTGCAGCTTTGGCAACTTGTGCAGCTTGAACAACTTGTTGCACAGCTTTTTGTTTTTAAACTTGTTGGTATCCTCTTTGAAAAGCAGCTTGCAATGTTGCATCATATTGATTTGATGTGGTGAACGTTGGTGGTGGTGGCGGTGGTGGTGGATTTGGAATGGTGGTAGATGATGATGTTGTGTTGATGTTTTGTGTGTTAGATAATGGTATTGATGTGATGGGTCCTTGAGGGACCATGTTTTGTGATGTGAGAGGTGTGTTTGATGATGTTGTTATTGCTTGTGTGTTTGTCATTTGTTGTTGCGATATCAAAGACAATTTTTGAGTGTTTGGTGCAATGCTTTGATTGATGGTTGGGATGTATGTTTGATTGATACTTGGTAGGGGAGGAAGCCCTAGACCAAGGAGTGGTGCAGATGATAATGGCAATGGCAGAAGGGGTGGAAATGTGAGTTGTTGTGAAAACATTGTGGTGTCGAATATGTCCCCTGGCCTGAACATATCTCCCCCCTCTTGCAAATTTGTGAGAAGGGGTGTTTGAGGTGTTGCGTGAAAAGATGATGATGATGGATCATGATGGAAGGTGAGAGGAGAATTTTTGTGTAATAGGTTTTGGGGTATGTTTTGCTCCAATATGGTGTTTGCGTCCAAAATTTGATTATTAACAAGGGGATGTGATTGAAGAGCATTGAGAAATGTGTTTCCCTTGTTGACATTTGGTTGAGTTGGAGCAATCGATGTCATGATTTGTGGAATGTTTTGCGTGATATTTTGGGATGGAGGTGTGGATGAGATGGGGATGGTGGATGAGATTGGTGGAAATGATGTCTCCACTATGGTTCTCACATCAAATTCTAAAGGCAACTTGGCCCCTTGTTTTGCTAATTCAAGCATGTATAATGAAGGGTTAAGTCTCATCATGACGTTGATGATTCAATGGTTATCCAAATTTTGGAGCATTTCCATCATTTCCTCGTGAGACATTCCAAAAGTAGGGTCCTCTCCTTGGTTTTCTTCTTATGGGTTTTGCAATGATGTTGGAAGGCTAATTGTGAGATTTCCATCCCCAATGGGATTCATTTCAGGAGTGGTTTGGCTAAGATCACTTGAAGCGGGTGTTTCTTTGTTGGCTTCCATACTCTTCTTGTATTCAGATCTAGTTAGAACCATAAAACGGGGATCAATCTTTGAGAATACGGGAGATGAATCTCTCGGTTCTTTGGATTAATCTCTATTTTATGTCCCAAAGTGAAAGTTTTAGGATGCTTTTTGGGGATCAAAGGTGATGATATGATGATGAATGTTATGAATGTTTTGGCTTTTGGACTTGGATTTGATTGGATTTTGGATTCCTTGACTTTGATTTTGACTTTGTTTTGATTTTGAACAAAAGGACCCTAAGATGTTTGATAATGATCTAAGGGATGGATTTGTTCAAAGAATGACTATTTGAATATGTGTGAGGAGAAGGATGCATCTACCCACACCTATTCAAACAAGATGATAGCTTTTGCTAAGCATATGGAGAAGGATTCATCTACATATGCTAAGCTAGGCAAGATGATTTGGATAACTTTGACTAAGGATATGCAAAAGGATACATTTACACATTCCTAGCCAAAGGTGATTTTGGTAATGTTTTCAAGGATATAGTCTCAATGTTTTGGATGATTTTTTTATTTTTCCACAAAGCCTAGTATCAAGGATAATTTCAAGATTTTCCAAAAGATGATTTGTGAGATGGATTTGATGTTTTGAAAGATGGATGAAAGAGGTTTGATTTGTTTTGATCCTTAGGTGAACCTAAAAAGACACTTTGTTTTCCTAGACCTAGGTATTGAAGAGCATGCAAATTCTTCCTAAAGACCTTTGTAACCAAGAAATGATTTCATTCGAACATTCATTTTTGATTTCCAATGATTTTTCCTTTGGGATTTGTGGTGTCTTCAACACATATGAAAGGTCATTTTGTTTAGCTTTGCTTAATGTCTTTATTTTACCAAAAACACTCTCTTTGATTAAAGTTTCAAACTAAGATGTCCAATGTCTTAATTTCTTCAAACCCCACAAGATATGTTATGTGGAAATTTAATGAACTTAAGACAAGGGTTTTCCTATTGTTTACTCGAGGAGACGAATCGAGATGTAACCCAATGTTTAGAAACCTCTAAGGACATGAGTCCCAAGGGAAAGCAATAACATATGGATTGAGTCAATGATATTTGTCTCCAAGAGGGTTTGAAATTTGGATGATGTTAAGTGTTTTTTTTTATTTGTTTTCGATCAAGCAATGTATTTTCAAACTAACTCACAAGCAATGCAACATCCTAGCTTAATGGGTATGTTTTTCTTGGTGGGCTTGCCTCATGCCCTTCGTAGAAGAGATGATTTTACATGCAACCAAGGATAAAATATAAAGGTATGTTAAGAATGAAGTCTTAACCTCTATATTTCAACCAAGATCGGACATGGCAAGTAACTTCTTGGAATCTAAGTTCCAATGCACCACTTTGATAAACTCGCTCAATGGATCAATAGGCCACTACAAAACAAGGGTTCTAGTTTGGACTTTTCGTTCGTAGGAGTTGACCCAACATGGCAAGAGTCCCCTTTCGGATCCATCTTGTCGGAGTCAACTGCGTGATATTGGCGTTTCTTCCAATATCCACATTTATATCCCGGCTGGAAATACTCTTGGCTTTAGAGTGTTATCGGTTGAGTCATTCCCTTGGGTGAGTACTTTTTCCCCAAGGCAGGCCCTCTAGGATAAACAAAAGCAAGCAAAGACAAAATTCGTAACTTGATCAATCTTTGACAGCACAAAGAAAGAGAATGTACACGAAAATGCCCCTACTCACACTCGCACAAGATGTTCAATTTTAAACCCAAATCGAAGTGTGTATGGGTAATTATATACGCAACTTAATGTCACCAAAATCCTTTTGATTCTCAAGATCGCTGTGAGGAGTGAGAGAAGCACATACATCTTTTGATGATATTAATTTGTGTAAATAATTACAAAATAATAAAAGCACACATTCATTTTAACCTTCAAAGCAATGATTTGATTCGTTTTAAAACACCAAAGGAAATATGAAGGTTACTTGTCCAATTTTAGCCCAAATTGAAATCTAGTAGGTGTCTAAGTTTCAATTTTATCCTTTTGCAAAAAAAAAGGTGTTCTTTTTAGACCCAATCGAAAGTTAGTGTCCTAAGAATGAAAAGGTAACAATTTCGTAAAAGCGTTTAAGTAAACACTAAAGTGTTAAAGAACACTTTAATCTTCTCAAGCCATCATCTTCATTCCTCCTCCTTTCATTTTCTTTCTTCGAATCACCTTCAAAAGTTTCAAAGCTATGATAGAGAATGGGATAGGTTTGAAGATCAAATGTCTAAGGTCAAACAGAGGTGGTGAGTTTACTTCTTGGGAGTTCAATTCTTTCTGTGAAAAGCATGGAATCAAAAGATAGTTATCTACTCCATAGACCCCTCAACAAAATGGAGTTGTTGAAAGAAAGAATGGAATAATTCTGGATGAGCTGCTAGAACAATGATGATAGAAGGAAATGTGCATGACATCTATTGGAGAGAAGCTATAAACACTGTTGTGTACACTCTAAATAGGGTAAATTTCAATGGCATTTCTAGTAAGACTCCTTTTGAGCTATGGTTTGGTTATAAGCCTACTGTTAAATATTTCAAGATCTTTGGAAGTAGGTGTTATATTAAGACAGATGAGGATATAGGAAATTTATTTTGATGCAAGAAGCGATGAAGGAATATTTCTTGGTTATTCTACCAAAAGCAAGTCTTATCAGTGCTATAATAGAAGATTGAGAAAAATGGTTGAAAGTGAAAATGTTATAGTTGATGAGGACTCTACTAGATCATCCACGTACTATGGATATGATTCAAATGACCAGCGAGATAGTACATACAAAGGAAAGAATGTGCAGACACAAAATCAAACTCAAATTGTTCTAATAAATCAAGAAAGTCAGGAAGGAGAGAAAAGTGAAAGTGCAGAAGAAAGAACAAAAGAACCAGAAGTGCGAGAGAATCCTAAAATTCTGAGGTATGTAAGGTTAAATCATTTTGAAAATCAAATTATAGGAGACAAGAATAAAGGTGTGCAAACTAGAAGAAGGATTGCGGAGGAGTATTGCCTGACTTCCTAGACTGAGCCCAAGAATTTCAATGATACTTGTAATGATGAACACTGGATGGAAGCTATGAAGGAAGAAGTAATACAAATTGAAAAGAATAATACATGGATTCTTGTTCCCAGGCCAAAAGACTAAAAAGTGATTCGTACTAAGTGGGTCTTTCAGAATAAGCTGAATGAACAAGGTGAAGTGATCCAAAATAAAGCAAGACTGGTATGTAAAGAGTATTCACAAATGGAAGGTATTGATTTTGAAGAAACCTTTGCCCCTATTGCCAAAACTGATGTTGTAAGATTATTTCTTGCTTATGTTGCATATAAGAATTATAAAGTTTATCAAATGGATGTGAAGTCAACCTTTCTGAATGGTGAATTGGAAGAAAAGGTATATGTTGAACAACCTAATGGATTTCAACTAAATGATGAGGAAGACATGATTTTTCATTTGAAGAAAGCTTTGTATGGACTTAAGCAAGCCCCCAGAGCCTAGTACATGCTAGAATGGATAAATACTTATTGAAGCTTGGATTTAGTAAAGGTACTGCTGACAACAACTTGTATTTTAACTTGGATCATGACAAAGAGTTGATTATTGAGGTCTTTGTTGATGACAATCTATGTATGAAGTTTTCTAATCAAATGAAAAGTGAATTTGAAATGAGTAATGATTGGAGAGATGAAATTCTTTTTGGGATTGCAAGTAACTCAATTAGAGAATGGGATTTTCATATCTTAGTCCAAATATGTGAGAGAGCTGCTGAAGAAGTTTGGAACGGAAGACTCAAAGCCTATAGGTACACCCATGGTAACCAAATGTAAGCTAACACAAAATAATAATTCTCCTTTAAGGAAAATCAAACAAGATACAAGTCAATGATTGGTGGATTTTTGTACTTAACTAAGACCAAACCATACATCATGAATGTTGTGTGTATGGTAGATAGATATCAAGATGATCCAAAAGAGTCTGATGTGACTATTGTAAAGAGAATTTTTAGTTAGCTTACAGGAACAATTGATTTTAGACTTTGGTATCCTAAGGATGATGATCTTACTTCGAGTGCATATATTGATGCAGATTGGGAAAGAGATGTAGATGACAGGAAAAGTACTAGTGGTCGTGTTTTCCTCCTAGGGAAGAAGTTGGTGTCTTGGTTGAGTAAAAATAAAAATACCATTTCCCTATCTACTGTTGAGGCAGAGTATATTGTTGTTGTAAATAGTTGTACTCAAGTGTTGTGGATGAAACAAATACTGAAAGATATCAAAGTATTATATGAAGAGCCTATTACCATATACTGTGAAAACTCAAGTGCAATAAACATATCAAATAATCTAGTGCTACACTCTAAGACCAAGCATATATCAATCAATTTTCACTTCTTGAGGGAGAAAGTGAATGAGAAATAATTTAGATTAGAGTATGTGCCTACCAAAGAACAGGTTGCAAAATTTTTCACCAAGCCGTTGCTAAAGGATATTTTTGAGAATCTTAGAGGGATGTTAGGGGTGATTACGCCTCCTGATATGAACTAGAGATGCATTTACTTGCATCAATCCATGTGCTTAATTGCTTCATTCTAATCCAGATTAATGTTTATGTGGCTACTACTTAGGGGGATTAGTTAGATGTGTAGATATGTGGTTCAGAGCTTGTATGTGGGAAGATAATGATTATCTTTGCCATTGATGTCAAAGGGGAAGAAGATTCATGTGAAAAAATGATAATTATCTAGGCAGAAGAGTATTGCAGGGAGAAGATTTTATGGAAGAGTTGACGAGAAGAGTCAAAACCTAAGGAGGAGTAAGCGTTGTTGTGTTGATGATATTTTTCACATCATGTGTTTCCATCAATGCCAAAGGGGGAGATTGTTGGATTTTTTGGTTGTGTTGTTGATATGTGGTTTTCATTAATGTCAACACTATTAGCATTGATTGTATTGAAGGTTGTATATGTTGAGGATATTGAGAAAATTGTAAAAGAAAGAGTTGTAGGTTCACAATGGAACAGTGAAGGTCATGAAGGTGTCATACTCAATACATTGGTGTTTAGTAGTTGTGGATTAAAGGGTTAATTGTTGAATGTATCTAGTCTATCCACCGGAAGTTTCAGAGGTTTGTGTGAAGATTTGATTGTGTTATGAAAAGTTATGTTCTAACAGTGTTTATGTGGTTTCAATTAGTGTTTCTAATGGAAGTTGAAGTGATTCTGCTAATCTTAGTTGTTGTGGATGTTTCTCTATTGTTTCCTTATCCTCATGGATGTTTCTAGATCGTGCTCTATCTTTGTTGCACGTCCACGTTGATCGGTGTGTTCATGGTTGGTGATTTTTCTTTTGCATGTTTGAGTTTTTGTGTTCTTGGCCGACATGGTGGTGGTAACATGTTGTGGATCCTTGGAGATTAAATTTTTAATGTTTGGCACACTCGAGGATATTTTTTAGGTCTTCATTATGTTATAGTCGATGGTGGTTGATACACACTGCAAATTTGGGCTGACTTTGTGAATATGCTTTATATTTTATTTTGGTCGACAAAGTTGTTGATGTAATTCATGTTGTGGATATATAAGAGAGATTTTTTTTTTGAATTGAAGTGTGTGTGCAAGTGGATGCTTGGTGTGCTCCTATGTATGTATGTGCAAATTTCATTTGAAGGAAGAGAAGAGTGTGTTGAAGTGAGCAGAAGAGTGAAGAATTGTGCTTAACTAGAACTATAATCAAGCTTTTGAAGAAGCTACTTTCTCAATTCAAACTTCGGATTGTTTTAATCTGAATCTCTTTGTAAGAAAGTGTGTCTTCCATTGTATTTGAGCAGTGAGCTCTAGGAAATTTTCCTAAATGCATGTACATTCCCATTATTTTCTTATACTTTTAATAGGGTATAATATTGTGGACTGATCTCCATCGTGGTTTTTCCCCTAACATCATTTCCATGTAAAATTCTTGGTGTTCTCTATGTTTTTTATGTGCTAATTGTTTATGGTTTATTGTTCATTCATCAGATCTGAGATTAAGTTAAGTTAAGGTTTAAAAAGTTTGAATATTCTGTGACAACTGATTCACCCGCCCTCTCATTTTTCTGTCCTTGTTTTTCCAACATGTAGTCCTTATTATAAGCTTCCCAAAATGTATAATTTTAAACAAATTTGATTTTATTATTATATTTATTTTTTATTTCTTGTGAATGTAGGGTTTTCACCGAAAATTAAGCTCTTTGTTCTGCACATGTGGAAAAATAGAAGATTATAAAAAAAAAATTAAAAATATGAGTGCGCCAAATATTGAAGTTCTTGATCCAACAAAAAAATATTGCATTTTGATACATACAAAAAAGGTTATGTGTTATACAGTATACTTATGTATGAATTGTAATTGGTTTGAGTTCAAAACTTGATTAAGGAAAAATATTCAATAAAACACTACGAAACCAATTGGAAGCACTAGATATCGTAGATACAAATCTAAATTCAAAGAAAATAGAATTTTATCCTTCATGGAAAAAAAGTTACGTGTTATACGGTGAGCATCACTCCTTATAAATGGTGTTTATTGAAAAAAACTAGTTTTTGAAGGAGATGGACAAAGAAGTGCCATCTAATTCCAAAAATTTTGAAAAAAAAATATTTAGAATCTAAAGAAAAAATTTCAGAAATCACTAGTTTGCATCATCTTCAAATTCCTCACAGTTTAGCTGCTATACTGTGCCCAAAATTGAAGATTTAGTTAGAAAAAATTAGTTTAGTGTCTAGTTTGGCCAAAAATTGTAAACTGTATTGTGGGATCACCCCTCGCTTGGGTACATTTTCTTCCATTTGAAATACTTGATGAAGTGAAAATCTTTCGAAAGGATTCCTTGATGATGAATCGATTCAAGAAGGAAAGATCTCTTTTGTACTTTTGGGCAACGTGTCCCTTCATTGGACCCCCTTCTTCACACTGGGTTCCTAAGGGACCCCTTTGAAATGTTTCTAGCTTGTCGATGGTCTGCATGACTGTCCAGTTACTTTCCTATGTGGCTGCTTCCTGACATGTTCTATTTGTGGGTAAACATGTCACTTTTGTTGGAAAGAGACATTGTACATGTCATTTTTTGTCATTGATGGAAACCCTAGTTATTGATTCGATCTACACATCATCATTTGATCATACCA
>VDFB02233432.1:0-46668 GCA_007258455.2 Sequoia sempervirens | reverse complement strand
ATATCTTCTTGAATTTTTTTTAATTTTCCCAAGAAAATCGTCCTTAGTTCTCCACAAACTATCTCAAGTAGAGAAAAACACTGTCGCAAGAAATCAGGCGCGAACTCACTTTTCTTTATGTCGGCCACAATTTGATTTTTTTAATTTTTCATGTTTGTCAAAAATTCGATGAAAATAATAGCCGACATTTTGATGAACCCCAGGTTCATTGAAATTTTGACGAATGTCGGGGATAAACTTTCAAAAAAATTCAAATTACACATCAAATTTTACATGCACCCGACGAACATCAAATTTTACATATTTTGTCAGACAGTTTCATCATATTTTGTAGTCAAATGTATTAGTGTGAAGTGTCGAAGAAATTTCCTTGTGTGTGAGGACAAGCATCGATGAAAGGCTCTCATGGCTAAGCAGGCTGCCCTACAAAGGAAGGAAGAGGAAGTGACCGCCCCTCCATCAAGGCCTCCTACCGCATCCTCCTCTCTCCTTCCCTTTGCTTCTACCCAGTCTAGTTCCATCTTGATTAAGGTTCCTACTGTGAGTGTACCTGAACCTAAAAAGGTGCATTTTTTCATCACTCCTTTAGCAAAGCCACCTTTGTTGATGTCCCTTCTGGATGTCTTGCCTTTCCCAAAACCCATAGATATGACAAACACCTCGGTGGTGTCTGCTATGGTTTTCTCCTCCTCTTCCTCTGCACCTCTCACCTTGTCTATGGGGAGTTCACATCCCCCAACAAAGAAGAAGGTGGAGGGTGGTCCTTCTAGCAATGCAGGACATAAGAGGAGCCCACCTTCTTTGAAAGGTGGTCCCACACTAAATTTTTCTATCCTAGTGATAGATTTAGTCCTAGCTTCCCCTGAGTTCATCACTGCTCTTGAATCACTCAACAATCCTAATAGTGAATCTGGGGCACAACCTTCCATGTCCATTGAATTTAAACATGGCACTCCTGTTAAGTGCATGTTTAAATCTCTAGATGAAGTTTTGGCCTTGTTAGTTATCTTCGTGAAATCGTTGACCTTAGCTCCACAAGAGCTTGGTGGAGAGGACCTTTCTAGGCCCTCTTCCTCATCCCTTATTATGGGAGGGTCGAAAGCACCTCACCTTAACATTCCACCACTGAAAGCTCATCCTCCTTCCCCATACAATGATCTAGGGTGGGAAGCGGATGACCTCCTGGTTGATCAGTGTTAGGGGGAGGCCCCTTCTTTATCTTAAGATTAGGTGTGTGTGTGTTGTGATGTTTTCCCTTATGATCATGCTATATGTTCCTGGATGATCCTTGTCACCCTTGTTGGTGCTTGGATATAGGAATTTTTTTTGTGTTGTAAACCTTCTTCTATTTATATCATCATTCTTCCATATTTGTGTTGTAAACCTTTCTTTAAGAAATCAAATTATCGACTTGAAACCCTAATAGAACATTTTTCCTTCATCATGGGTTCATAAAGAAAGAACTTGAAGACCTTCCCTTCGAGGTGACAAAAACTTTGATCTTCCCCTCGGGGTGATCCCACAAAGTTGGTTTAAGATTTATGGGAGATTCTGATTTTTGCTGAAATCACATATTTTTAGAAAATATAATACCTTAAGCCTTAAAATGTTCCATTTAAAGCATTCTAATTGAAGAGGTTTTGATCAAACTACCTTAGATCAAACCCCCTTGGATAGAACCATATTAGTTTCAAACCATACTTATAACGAAGTCTCCTTGACAACTATCAAAATGTTGATAAAAAACCATTTTTGATTTATCTTTTGGGGGATCAAATGAATTCTCTACTCACAAGTTCTCTTCATTCAAAGAGCCTCACGGGGTGAACTTCCCTATACCACCTTAATGGAACAACACAAAATTTTAATGAATTTGAAAGAGTAGGTCACAAATATTTTCTAAACAAACTGGCTCTCAGCCAAAAGGAAATCAATGCAGAAAATGGATGACTAAGCGATACATTGGCATCTCAGAAGTGTACTAGCATCTCGTATGGACTAGCATTCAGATTACTGAGAACTGATAGAATCTAGGAAAATGAAAAATGGGATAAAGTGATAGAAATGGGATAAAGTAGAGAGTAAATGATAAGGAAAAGGAGAAGAAAGGAAAGAAATACTTACGACTGTGTGAATAATGAAGCTTCTAGCTTGTGAGTATCTTCAATACCTGCACACAAGAGAGAGAAAAATTGTTGGGGCTATATAGGGGCCTGCCTCAATTAGACCCTCGTTTTGGTGTTCCCATCTCCATGGATAGCCAGATAAATAGAGAGATAAGTAGAAATTAAGTAAACAGCACTTAAAGCACTACAAAATAGTGCTATGCTACTCAACCAAGTAATAGAGGAGAGGAGTGAAAGCTTACCACCTCCACCAAGAGAACTCAAGGATAATGGGGGAGAAAATGAGAGGAACTCAAGCCTCTATTGCAATGGTGTTTTGTTCCACACTTCCTCTACTGAACTGGTGGAGTGTTGATGTTACTACTATGAAGTATAAAGTGTTTGGAGATTGAAGAGATAAAGCTTGTGGATGAAGTCCAGAAGTGGTGAAGAGATGAAATGCTTGTTCAAGGAGTGAATATGAAGAAGAGATGAAGAGAAAAGGCTATATTCAAATTGGTCAGCTGAAAGGGGCATTACAACTTGACTCCCAATGAGAAGTGTAATGACTCTGTAGGCTCCAGATGAAGGAATCTGTTAGGGATGTAAACACGCTGCGAGGAAATTTGTGTGTCGTGTGGGCTTCCCCGATAGAAACCCCTCCACCGACATGCAAAATAGGTGCCAAGTATGATGCAAGCAACGGGATTTGGTGGAATTAAGCCTTTGAACTTGGTTTTCTGAGGTGGATAAAGGAAAAAATAGGATTTGCACATGGAGTGCAAATTCACTCTTATACATTTTCCCCCACTTTAGCGAGCACAAACACTGATGAGTGCTTAGTAAAGTAGATCAAGAAGAGTGTAGGGTTAGAAATGTATACCTGAACCATCGAGGAAGTATATTGTGATCTAGAAAATCTGAGAGTGGAGGATCAAAAGAGGACTTCATAGTTCTGTAGAACTATGAAGCTAAAGAAAGAGAATATACTCAGGATTAAGAAGATGAAAATATTTGATCTGGTATATACAAGAGAGAAGAGAGAGATGAACAAAGTGTGTGGTGAAAGAAAAATGTGCTCAGGAGAAGAACCCACACCACAAAAGAGGTGATAAAAGCAAACCCCGCTCGAGGAGGAGAATCTGTATCACCAAAAAGATTGTGGTGAAAGAAAAACCCACTCAAGAGTAGAACCCACACCACAAAAGAGGTGATAAAAGCTAACCTCGCTTGAGGAGGGGAATCTGTATCCCCAAAAAGCATGTGGTGAAAGAAAAACTTGCTCAAGAGTAGAACTGGCACCACAAAAGAGGTGATAAAAGAAAACCCTACTCGAGGAGGAGAACCTGTATCACCAAAAAGTGTACGGTGAAAGCAAAAACCGCTCAGGAGTAGAACCCACACCACAAAAGGGGTGATAAAAGAAAAGCCCGCTCGAGGAGGAGAACCTATATCACCAAATAAGGATGTAAAGGAGCTCTATAGATTCTTGGTCCTACAAAACAAGTAAGTAGATAGTCACACAAAACATCATCAAGTTGAAAGCATTTCAAATGGGTCCCTCAAAAACCTTTCAAACAGGAAGAAGGGTCAACTCAAGGGACACGCTGTTTGAAAAGTGAAGTCTAGCTAGGCTGCCCCCAAGATAGACACAGAGATATGAAACAGGTCTAGTCGAGTTGTCCCCAAGCTAGACGCCAATGAATTCATTTGAGAGGAAATTTTTTCAAAGAGGTCCTCAGGAACTCTTCAAAAGTAAGAGGGTTCCACTCAAGGGATGCTTCAATTGAAAGATAGCAAATAGAGGGGCCCTTAGGAAGGTCACACATCCCCAAAATGAGTTATCATTGCCCCCACCATAGAAGGGAGGAGAACCATGCAGGATACTTCGAGCATGTAGAATAGAGGTAAACCTCGATATAACTTGTTATGCAAAGTAAAGGAAGGTGCATCAATCAAATAGAATTTTGATGAAACCTAAATCAAGAAGTTGTTGAATTTTGTCCTTCAAGGATTTACATTCACTAGTGGAATGGCCAAGCACTTGATGGTATCCAAAGAAAGAATTTTTTTCTTCATCATGTTTATGAATTTTATTATGTGTAGGAGGAGGAAGAGTGATTAAGCAGGCTTTTAGAAGCCGCAACAACATACACTCATGCTTAGATAAAGGATGAGGAGCAGGAAGCAACCCTTTCTCTCATGGAGAAAATTTTGACTGCTCATAAGAGGAAGATATGAAGGTAGAAGAAAAAGAAGGGGGATCTCCGTAGAGAGCATTATTTTAGAAAGGGGAATCATGCTCCTCTATGAGATTGCCATCATCCTTCCTGATAGGATTACCAACATTAAACTCCTTAATAGAAGTGTGATCATCTTCCTTAGAAGGGGGATCAACACTAAGAATATTATAATTCACATCTACATTATCCCGTGATGCAGATGAATGAACATCTTTGATAGTGAGTGTGGATGATGATACTGGAAGGTCTAAATGGATCGGGTCAACTTTATATTCTTGAATGAAGGAATCTATAAATTCTAGCGAACCCCAATCATCACCAAGACATGTGTTTTCTTGAGAAGAGGTAGGAGCAAACTTGAGATTTCCTGCTTTAGAAGGATCTTCCTTAGGGACATTTATCTCAAGAGTATCCTTTGTAGTAGGTACTACAGGAGTAAACATTGAAACACTAGAAGATACTAAAGGAATAAGAGTAGGCACAATTGAGGCCTGACCAGCAGATGCCATCTCACATAAGTATATAGCATCAGGGTCAGCCTTAATGGTGACTACTTTATTGTTAGAAATGAACTTAATAGATTTGTGTAAGGTAGACGACACTGCACCCATAGTGTGAATCCACAGTCTACCAAGAAGAAGGTTGTATGGTAACTTTTGTGACATGCAATATACAAGGATAGGTATAGTAATAGGTCCCAACCTCAAAGGCAAGACTATCATGCCTAGATCTTGTCGCACATCATTATCGAACCCACAAATAAAATAGGAAAAGTGTTAAGAGAGGATGAGTCAATATTAATCTTAGGTAATAGATAAATGCTACATACATTGAACGTCGAACTAGTGTCAATGAGAGTACATCTAATGCCAATTTTATTAATGTTGACTATGTTCATTAGAGGGTCCCCTTGCTTCTATACTTTTGGAGGTGGGAGCTCTTGTGGATAGAACGTAATATTCGGTGAATTTACATGAATATATTCCATTAACGCATTAGCATCCATTGGCCTAGCGGAAGAAGGCAAGATGATCTTTTGCAAGGCTTCTTGAAGCATACCTTGATAAACCAGAGCAGACTGAAGCAAGTCCCACAATGAGATCTTATCTAGAGGAACCCAAGGTTGCTCGATAACATCATAATCACTAAGTGCTTTAGTTGTAGGTTTAGGTTCTTGAAGAAGGCTTGGTTGATTATTCATACTATTCTCTTAAGTATGGGCTACTGCTCTATGAGAGGGAGCCTTAGAAAGATCGGGAGAGTTACTATCAAATGGAACACCATAAATAGAACAAACCCTTTTAGGAGGACTAGCTAGAGTCACATAAATGACCGATCTCTTAGACCTTTGAGAGGCAACAGAGACATAGATTGCATTTATAGAATCATCACAACTAGTAGAATAATTATTTGAATACATATTCTCAACATCGATCCAAATGGGATAAAATGTGGAATAATTATTTGATGGAACATTCTCAACATCAATCCATGAAGAATCAGATGTGGAAGGAGGTTTGTCATTTTCTAATGCATTATCTCTCGAAGAGAGTGCATCAGAACAAAGAGTAGATTCATCATTCACAAGTGCATCATCTCTAGAAGAGAGTGCATTGGAATGACGAGTAGACTCATCATTCACAAATGCAACATATTTAGAAGAGAGTGCATTGGAATGACGAGTAGACTCATCATTCACAAATGCAACATATTTAGAAGAGAGTGCAATGGAATGAGAGATAGGTTCATCATTCATGAATGCATCCTCTCTAGAAGAGTGTGCCTCGGAATGAATAGAAGGTAGACTAGTGTCAAGAAAGGTATCAATGATTTCATCTTCTTGCGACAAAATATCCTCCGAAGTCAGAGGAAATTTGTGAGAAGGATCAAAGATACCAAGTGACATGGGAAAATCCAAGTCACCATCACATGCACTAAATGGAATATCATTGACATTTTGAACAAAATTTGATATAGAACTAATAAAATAAGATATTAAATCCATTACAATTTTTTTGGTATTTTGTATGTTTTAGTAAATTGCATTTTTGGAGGTCTCCGGAGTGGAATTTAAGGTAAAATCTTGCGTTGGTACCTAAAATTTGATTGCCAATGGTACAAACTGTTCTGAATTTTGAGCATCGAGTCAAAAGTTATGACCCCACCAATTAGGGGTAAATAAATTCCTAGTTTTTGAAGAACACTGTTCTTCACATCGAGTTCACCAAAATGTAATATAGGGTGATTCGCTACTCATGAGTTCTCTTCATTCAGAAAGCCTCATGGGGTGAACTGCCCTATACCACCTCAATGGAACAATGCAAAAGTTTAATGAATCCAGAAGAGTCGGTCAGAGATATTTTCTGGACAAACTGACAAGCTCTCGGCCAAAGGACATCAGTATAGAAAATGGATGATAGCACAACGCGTTGGCATCTCAAAAGTGTGCTAGCATCTCACATGGACCAAAGAATGAGTTTATCATAGAAAATTCCTAAGCAACAACTAGCAGTCAAATTACTGAGAACTAATAGAATGTAGGAAATTGACAAAATGCAATAAAGTGATAGACCACCTCGTGAGTATCTTCAATACATGCACAAAGGAGGGAGAGAGAGAGAGAGAGAGAGAGAGAGAGAGAGAGAGAGAGAGAGAGAGAGAGAGAGAGAGAGAGAGAGAGAGAGAGAGAGAGAGAGAGAAATTGTTGGGGCTGTATAGGGACCTGCCTTAGTTAGACCCCCCATTTTGGTGTTCCCACCTCCATGGACAACCAAATAGATAGAGAAAAAAGTAGAAATGAAGTAAAGAGCACTTAAAGCACTACAAAATAGTGTTATGCTACTCAACCAAGTAAGAGGAGAGGAGTGAAAGCTTACCACCTCCACCAAGAGCACTCAAGGCTAATGGGGGGGGAAATGAGAGGAACTGAAGCCTCTGCTACAATGGTGTTTTGTTCCACACTTGCTCTACTAAAGTGGTGGAGTGTTGATGTTGCTACTGTGAAGTGTAAAGTTTTTGGAGATTGAAGAGATGAAGCTTGTGGATGAAGTCCAAAAGTGGTGAAGAGATGAAATGCTTGTTCAAGGAGTGAATATGAAGAAGAGATGAAGAGAAATAACCATATTCAGTTTGGTCGGCCGAAAGGGGCGTTACAACTTGACTCCCAATGAGAAGTGTAATGCCTCTATAGGCTCTAGATGTGAGAATTTGCCAGGGATGTAAGCACACTACACAGACATCTATGCATTGCATGGGCGTCCCTGACAGAAACACCTCCATTGACACTCAAAATAGGTAACAAGTGTGATGCAAGCAGCGGGCTTAGGTGGAATTAAGCCTTTGAACTTGGTTTTCTAAGGTGAGTAAAGGAAAAAAGAGGATTTGCACATAGGGTGTAAATTCGCTCTTATATAGTAAGTATGTAGTGTTGAATGTTGTGGTTGTGTTGTTGATATGTGGTTGTCATTGATGTCAACACTATTAACATTGATTGTATTGAAGGTTGTATATGTCAAGGATATTGAGAAAATTGTAAAAGAAAGAGTTACAGGTTCACAGTGGAATAGTGAAGGTCATGAAGGTTTCATACTAAGTATGTTGGTGTTCATTAGTTGTGGATTAAAGGGTTTATTTTTTAGTGTATCTATTCTATCCACTAGAAGTTTTAGAGTTTCGCGTGAAGATTTGATCATGTTATGAATAGTTTTGTTCTAATAGTGTTTATGTGATTTCAGTTAGTGTTTCTGATGGAAGATGAAGTCATTATGCTAATCTCAGTTGCTATGGATGTTTCTAGATCATGCTCTATCTTTGTTGCATGTCCACATTGATCGGTGTGTTCATGGGCGGTGATTTTTCTTTTGCATGTTTGATTTTTGTGTTCTTGCCCGACATGGTGGTGGTAACGTGTTGTGGATCCTTGGAGATTAAAGTTTGAATGTTTGGTGCACTCAAGGACATTTTTTTAGGTCTTCATTATGTTATAGCTGATGGTGGTTGATACGCATTGCAAATTTATCTACAAAATTTGGCCGACTTTGTGAATATGTTTTATATTTTATTCTAGCCGACGAAGTTGTTGATGTAATTCATGTTGCGGATATATAAGAATGATTGTTTGTTCAAACTCAAGTGTGTGTGTGCAAGTGGATGCTCGATGTGATCCTGTGTATGTATGGGAAAATTTCATTTGAAGGAAAAGTAGAGTGTGATGAAGTGAGCAGAAGAGTGAAGAATTGTGCTTAACTAAAACTATAATCAAGATTTTGAAGAAGCTACTTTCTCAGCTCAAAATCTGGATTCATTGTAAGATAATGTGTCCTCTATTGTATTTGAGCAGTGAGCTCTAGGCAATGTGCCTAAATGCATGTGAATTCCCATTATTTTTCTTATTCTTTTAATAGGGTATAATATTGACTGATCTCCACTATGTTTTTTCCCCCAACAAGGTTTCCACGTAAAAATATTGGTGTTCTCTATGTTTCTGATGTACTAAAATTGTTTATGGTTTATTGTTCATTCATTAGATCTAAGATTAAGTTAAGGTTTAAAAAGTTTGAATATTCTTTGACAACTAATTCACCCCCCCTCTCAGTTGTTTGTCCTTGTTTTTCCAACAATTGGTATCAGAGCAAGTTCCTTTGAAGAAGTTTAAAAGCTTGAGGTGATCCGAGATGGCATCGTACAAGAAGGATAGTCCTAGATTCAATGGAACAAACTGCTCTATGTGGAAAGTTGGAATGGAATGTCATTTGAGGTGTTTAGGTGAATCCTTCTAGAAGATTACAAATAATACATATATTATTCACCAGAATGGTCCTTCCACTCCTTATGAGATTAAAGAAGTTGAGAATAACATCAAGGCTATGGAAGCATTGTTGAGTGTTCTGATGAATTCAGAAATGACAAATGTGATAGGTCTGAAGATAGCTCATGAGATGTGGACGAAGCTGGAGACTTTTTATGAAGGAGATGTACATGTGAAGGTCGCTAAGCTAAAAAGTTTGAAAGGAAAGTGTGAAAATTTGAAGATGGGTGAAGATGAAAATATTTCTTCTTTTATGTAGAGAGTAAATGAGATTGTGATGGGTATTAGATGTGTCGGTGGTATTCTGGATGAACAATAAATTGTAGCTAAAGTGCTCAGATCATTGCCTCCCTCTAACAAATAAAAGGCTCATGTTATTCAAGAGTTTAGATCAATAACAAATGTGACAAGAGATATGTTGATTGGTAAACTTCTTGCTTTCGAGTTGAGTGAATTTGGTGATTCTGCCCCTAATACTGAATTTGCATTCAAGACTTCTGTATCCAGAAGAGATAAACAAAGATATGATCCAAAAGAGAGTTCTAGAAAGATATTAAAGTATGAGGAAGAGATGAAACAACTTGAAGATGAAGAAAGAGAGGTAGAAGAGCTAGAAGCACTAATTGTGAAGAAAAAAGGTAGAGGACGAGGTAAGTATAAAGGAAATTTTCCTATTAAATGTTTCTCTTGCAGTAAAATAGGTCATTTTTCTTCAAGGTGTCCTGAAAGAGTTCCTAGGTCTAAGCCTTACAAACATAGATTTCAAAAGAATTCTATTTTGCTGAAGGTGTGACTGATGAAGAATTTAATAAAGAAAATGGAAATGAAGATGATTGGGTTTTCATTGCTATCAAGGAAAATAGTCTGGTGGCTACTGTGGACATCAAATCTGCAAATTGTCAAAAATCTTAACATAATAATATCATATTTTAGTCATTTCAAACACATTAAATTCAATATCCCTATGAAATACTTAACCATGTTAGAATATGAAAAACTAAATAGAACAAGAATAGCTAATTGCAAGCATACACAAACATGATCAAAACTTTACTCTGTATTGGATTGGTGCTATTGTTGAAAATAGCCCTTTCCCAATCCTTGATAAATAAGCTTAGATGATGATGATAAGATGGACAAGATTAGCTCTCCATTGAAGAGAGTAACCTTGTATGAGATTGTGGAGTTGAAATGCTCAAATGTGGAGTGGATGAACAAAATCAGTTCTCAAACAAAGAGAGTGACTTTGCATAAAAGTTGTGGATGGATGAATGAGGATTAAGGCCTTCTTTTATAGATTTTCTTGATGAGAGATTGGCCAAATGGGTGAATGTGGGATTAAAGATCCACCAATGAGAAGAGGCCACTTGTCAAGTGGTGATAGGCCAATGGATGTGCAAGATTTGGGAAGTGTGCCCATGAGAGGGAGAATTTGAATTCAAATTTGGCAATAAATTTAGAGAGGGGGACAAGAAAAAGAGCAATAAATGCAATGTTGGAGGGACAAATCAACTTGTCATGATTTTCAAATTTGAGGCCATGTTCAGTGAAAATGAGGCTTTTAATAAATCAATAAATTGATTTATTTGTGAAAGTGGCTAAATCTAGAGAATGCAAGTGGGTGGGTTAGGTTAGGCTAATTAGGATTAGGTTAGCTTAATGATGATTAGGTGAGTTTGACTTTTAGGACTTGGATATTTGATTTATTTAAATCAAAAAATGATGTAATATGATTTGGGATTTGATTAAATGGCCATTTGATTTATTAAAAGGTTGATGATAATGTTTATTTGATTTTAAATAAATGACCTTAGGAGATGAGATTACCTAATGAATGGATGAAAGTGAACCTGATTAATTGATGAATGGACCTAATGTGAAATCTAGTTTAGTTAATGAATGAACCCGATCAAATGCAAAATGTTAATTTTGAATGTCTACATTTTTCCCTCTCTTTGAAGCAATGTACTTGCTGAGTTGGTTCAAAGAATAAACTTGCCATGATCAAAATCAAAAAAATTTAATTTTTTACGGATGCCCCAGTGGAAAGAAAGTACTGGCACATTTGACCCTCGAGAGATCGGTGAAAATTGATTTGAGGGTCGATCTCGCGATAAAGAGGTTCAAAATGGATGGTTATGGATGATGATGCAAATGAGATGATTTCAAGATGCTTAGAATAACAAATCTATATTATCCTAAACAACTTAAATGATGATATGATATGAGATGGATGAGATTGATGATGTGATATGTTGAATTATGCAAATGTATGATTTATGCAGATGCTTAGACTAACAGATCTATATTATGATGATGATATGAATGCACGATGGATGCATGATGGATGAATCATGGATATAATGGTGATGATGATTAACTATTCATGTTGTGATGTTAGTGCGGAAAATGAAGAAATTAGACAATGACAAGAGGATCAACAAGCCAAAATTATGAGAGATGATGATGAGAAATGATGATGAGAAATGATGATGATAGATGGATGATTTGCTTTATCAAGGATTGGGATTTTAAAAGAGTCACCTACTTTATGTTTGATAACACACATAAGTACAATGCATCAAGGTATAAAGGACCAGGATGGCGTTGTACTTAGTGTGATGGACTTTGACTTAACAAATAGATAGGAGCATTCCTGTTCACACCTAACATACGGAAACCTTGCTAGGATGCACTTTAGAATTTTCAAACATCTCGGACCAAAACATGGAAAGGTATAACCAATCAATGCAATAGTCAACAAGCTGTCCAAAAAATCCTCTATACATATCTAACAAAGCAAGTATTCACCAAGTTATTTTACAAGAACATCCAACAAGCACAACAGACAAAAGAATAATGATCGTTGCCCCATTCCTATCTCTCTAAATCCTTCGTTCAGATATCATCGAGAGGTCCTTGGTCTGAGCGTAATAAGATAAGTTTAAAGAAAAAGATAAAGCACACAAACAAGTTGATGTTCTTCAATACTGCTAACCAAAAGGGAATGTGTTTTTAAGGATAAGAACCAAAACTTATTGCCAAAAGATAATGCCCATTGTAGGAAGGATACATCCTAGGACATGTTAATGGATGGCGGCATGTCATTTCGTTTATCCAAAGTGTTATTTCTGATAAATAATGCCCCTTGTAGGAAGGATTCATCGTAGGACATGATGTTATCAGATGATTAATATGGGACTGTTTGGATGATGGACTATCGACACAAAGACTTGACCAACTTGTTTACGTACTGACTGAGACTTGAGACTTGACACTTTTTGATTTTTTACTCTTTTAAGCTGCTGGACTTGTTTCTAATTGCTTCGCCAAAGGTTGAGGATGACGATCAGTTTATTATGGGCGGTTCTTATTGTGGGTGCAAGCGAGATGAGGCGAATGGATTTTTTCAAATATTTGGATGTTTTTGATATTTTGCAATGTTTTGAGGCTATTTTTGGTATTTTTAGAGGTTTCACAAATGTTTTGATTTTCGGTTTTCCAATGTTTTTGGGATTTTCTAAGATTTTGACCAAGATACCCAACACAAAGACCTATCCTAGGGGCCTCGGTGATCAACAGATTAGCCTTGCCTCGTTATACACACAAAAGACCACGTGGTTTGACTATGACTTATTACTTGGAATTCTGAGATGAAGATATACATGATGAATTGTCAATTTATTGTAAGCCGGACTCCTATAGGATGACCTAAATGTCGGGGATGATCGAATCCAACCTTACTTACCATTCAAGCTTCGAAGCGTATGTAGTTCTCTGGGGGCGACCTTGTTTAGCTTTTGAATGACTTTTTGACTGTTTTTGGATTTTTGATATGTTTTTGAATGATTTTTGGATTTTTACAGTTTTCGATGTTTTGGATTTTCTGATTTTTGATGTTTTGGACACCGATATTTTGATGTTTTGGATTTTCTGATTTTGAGGACTTTAAGACCATACGAATCGTCCAGATGAGAGCATTACTTGGCCGGGATGCAATGGAGCAACTCCAATAAAAGGCCCGGGGACAAACTAACGAGGGATGGGCGAGTAGTACTAGGAGGGATCATGTGAAATCTGAACCCACAAGACCAAGCTATGAATGCTTAGGACAAGAATGGATGAGTGATGGATGGAGACACGAGATGGGATGGATGATGGAAGTGAAATTGATGCGATGTCGAACAAGCCATAAAGGTCGATGTGGATGGAAAGTGCTTATTTACACAAAGTGCCTGTTTGCCAGGTTTTCACCAAGGTACTTGCCCAAAGTGCCACCGAAGTGGTTTTCACTAGAGGACGATTTTTTCTCTTTACTATTTTCTTTATTTTTTTATTTTTTTGTTGTCACCAAGACGCCTGTTTGCCAGGTTTTCACGAAGTAACCATTTTTTAGGACTTTTTCTAATTTTTTGAATTTTTGGTTTTATACCCTGAAAGAATAGGCATAAATTTTTTTGAGATGGGAGCTATTCATGGGATCCTGAAGAGGTTCCCCTTCAGGTGTTGATAACTGATATGCCCCTAATTTATAACTTGTTGTTATGACAAACGGTCCTAACCAATTAGGTTCAAACTTTCCTTTGCTACTGGGGTTCGGGACATTCTTCTGATTTTCTTTTAAGACCAGTTCTCCAACTTGGAAAGTTCTGGTTCTGATTTTCTTGTTGTAGCACCATTTGAGTCTATTTTGATAGACTTGCAAGTGATTTAAAGCATCTATTTGTCTCTCATCCAGTAGCTCCAGCTCGTTTAATCTTGACACCCGATAGTCCTCATTAGTGATGAGATTTTGCAATGATATTTTGAGGGATGGGAGCTCGATCTCAATGGGGAGGACAGCTTCTGATCCGTAGACCAAGGAGAAGGGGGTGGCGCCAGTGGGTGTGAATATGATTTTTCGATAAGCCCAAAGGGCAGGATTAAGTTGCAAATGCCAATCACGACCTGTGTCATTGACTATTTTCTTAAGGATTTTGAGGATGGTTTTGTTCGTGGCTTCTGCTTGGCCATTGCCTTTGGGATAGTATGGGGTGGAGAAGCAATGCTGGATTTTGAATTTCTCACACAAGTTGTGAACCTCCTGGTTCTTGAATGGTGTCCCATTATCTGAGATAATGGCTTGTGGAACACCTTAACGACATATGAGATAGTTCAGGATGAATTTTGAGATTTGCTTCCCAGTGATATATGTCATGGGTATGGCTTCCACCCACTTTGTGAAGTACTCAGTTGCAGTTATGATGAATTTATGGCCATTGGATGAGGTGGGTGTTATTTTCCCAATGAGATCTAGTCCCCACTGTGAAAAGGGCCATGGTGTGACAATGGGGTGAAGCTCTTGAGTTGGAGCATGGATGAGGTCCCCATGCTGCTGACATTGTAAACACTTTTTAGCATAATCATGTGCTTCTCTTTCCATTATAGGCCAATAATACCCCATCCTCAATAATTTCTTGGCTATGGTTATTCTGCTCGAGTGTGAGCCACATATACCATTATGAACCTCGGTTAGTGCAGTTAATGCCTGCTCAGCATTTAGACAGTGCAACAAGGTACCTTATATGCTTCTACAGTATAAGGTATCACCTAGGATGACAAATCTGGATGCCTTTTTTATAAAGGTTCATTTTAGGCTCGATGGTAGGTCAACGGGTATGACTCTTATGCGAAGATATGTATAGATGTCGTGATACCAAGGATCGCTAGGACCAACGATTTGACACACATATTTCGATTATGGTACCTTGAATGTGGGAACGAGAAGCTGCTCAATCAGAAATTCATATTTTGGTACGTTGTGAAGGATGTCTACTAGAGACCCAATTGTAGCCATGGCATGAGTGGCTCTGTTGTTGGTTCTTGGAATTTGCTCAAATGTTATGTCGGTGAAGGATTCCTTTAGAGTCTCCACCAATTTCTTATATGGGGTTAGCTTGTCATCCTTTGTTTGATATTCATTATTGACCTAATTTATGATCAACTGAGAGTCTCCATACACCTTGAGAGCTATGATATTCCATTGCACTGATATCCTGAGACCTATAGTCAAAGCCTCATATTCCGCTATGTTGTTGGTTCAAGGAAATGCCAATTTGTATGACTTCGGTATGCAATCCCCTTGTGGGGTGATGAAGAAGACACCAGCTCCTGATCCATGTTGCGTGTATGAATCATCGAAGTATAGTTTCCAGTGGTGTGCTACATTGAGGTTAAAGATGGATTCGTATGGAAATTCAGATACAAGAGGATTCTCTGCATAAATAGGTGCCTCTGCCAGTTGATCTACAATAACTTGACCTTTAATGGCTTTCCACTCAACATACTCAATGTCATACTCTGATAATATCATTACCCATTTAGCCATTCTACATGTGAGCATTTCCTTTGATAGGAGATACTTGAGGGGATCAATTTTTGTGATGAGATTTATCTTGTGTGCCAACATGTAATGTCTGAATTTTTGGGATGTAAACACTACAGTGAGGCAAGCTTTCTTGATGAATGAGTAATTTAGCTCTTGACCGACCATTGTCCTACTAATATAGTATATGGCCCTCTCCGTTTCATTTTTATCATGCTGAGCTAGGAGAGCTCCAAGGGCTGCTGCTATTGCTGAAACATATAAGATTAATGGCTTCTTTGGGATAGGTGGCATTGAAACTGGTGGTGTCAGTAGATATTCCTTGATTTTGTTAAATGCCTCTTCACATTTTGTATCCCATTTGTATACTACCCCTTTGTTGAGAATATGGGTTCTGCTTGTCTGCCAGTTGTGCTATGAACCATCAGATGGATTGAAGTCGGCCCTGGAGGCCTCTCAGTTGTTTTAATGTCTTTGGTGCTTCCATCTCAAGGATTTCCTTTACTTTTGTCGGATCCACCTCGATACCCCTCATGGAGACTATGTATCCTAGCAGTTTACCTGATTGTACGCCAAAGACGCACTTCTTGGGATTTAGTCTGACTTTGTATTCCTCTAGTCTGTCAAAGATAGCACCTAGGGTTGCTATATGATCTTGTCTTTTTCTTGACATAGCTAGAATGTCGTCGACATAGTCCTCGACTGTTTTATGAATCATGTCATGGAATATTAGTGTAATGGCCCTTTGATAGGTTGCTCCTACGTTCTTTAGGCCTAATGGCATCATGTTCCAATAGTAGGTCCCCCATGGACACGTGAAGGCAGTCTTATGTTGATCTTCTTTTGCTATCACGATCTGGTTGTATCCTGAAAATCCATCCATTAGTGATAGCATCTCATGCCCTACTGTCATGTCCACTATCATGTCAATTTTAGGAAGCGGGAAGTCATCTTTTGGACATGCCTTGTTCAAATCTCTAAAATTCATGCATATTCGAATGGCTCCATCAGGTTTCAAAACAGGTACCAGGTTTGATACCCATTCGGGATAATCTATGGGTCGGATGAATCCTGCGTTTAACAACTTTTTGAGCTCCATTTTGACCAATAGGGCGATCTGAGGATGCATTTTTTGAAGCTTTTTTCTAACAGGCTTTGCATCTGGATATACTGCCAAATGGTGGACTATGGTTTCTGGGTCAAGACCTGGCATATCAGCATAGCTCCATGCAAAGTTTATTTGTCTTTCCTTTAGGAATGCTGCTAGGAGTTCCTACTCTTCTGTTAATAGTGATTCCACATAGAATGTGATATGCGGGGTCTCCTTTGTTCCTATGTTGACCGGATTGCACTTTTCGGCCAAGACTTGTGATTTCTCTTTGTGAAGAGCTCGTAAGGGAAGATTGAATCCTTCATCCTCGGGTGCCTCAAAGAGGTTTTCACCGTTGGATACGTCCTTTATTTTTACTATTTTCTTGTTAGAGAGTGCCACAGTGTGGTTTTCAGTCAAAGACTTGGATATGATTCTTAGTTTCTCACTTTTGCGGCTAAAGGATTCAATCGTTTCCCCGTAATAGGCAGGTGTGTCCAACTCCATTATAAACCCTACCTTATGATCTCCATTTGGAATATTATCCCTCAATCCCATGAATTCTAAGACTGCTTCATCATTTTTGAATGTATCAAGAACTGTTGGTCCTCGTTGGTCATAGTCGATCAGTTGGGGGTAGACTAAACAAATCTCATGATTTTGACTATCTGGTTCAAAGGATGTGGTACTAATCATACACAGGGTGGTATCTTCGAATAGCCTAGGTAGATTGGATAAGGTATCTTCATCATCGCTACTAATATAGGGCTCAGTTATAAAATTATGTGTGTCCCTACCTGTGACTATTGGTGAGTGTACTTGTACTAGTACTGGCTAAGGAGAAACATTAGCGGCTCTAACCGAAGGACTTCAGACATGTATGGTTATTCTCGGAGTGGCACATCCAAGACCAAGATTTGTTATGGGTCGCGTCTCTGGCATGATAGGTATTATGAGCCCATTGTCATTTTGTCCCTGTCTTTGATTTTGGTCATAGCCCATTGCAAGCATCATGTGTAGGCCTTTGCTTCTTTCGTCCATTGGTAAATTAGTTGCCGGTCTTTCATCTTGATACAACATGTGAGATGGATCTGCTTCAATGACCTCATGACCAAGGTCTCCCCATCTTGTGAATTCGAGATAATCCTCAGGATATGTTTGTGATGTGGAAGCTTGATTTTCTTGTGGGCGTCCTCGTGATCTAGGAGATTGTGGTAACTCTCCTATCACAAAAGCATTGTTAGGGAGCCTGTAACTTCCACAACCATCCTCCTAGATGATGAGCTTGATGTCAGATATGGTGGGAATGGCGGGTGTCTCTGTCGCAGAAGTGGATGCGAGAGTGGTGGGATCGATGTATTGTGTGGATGGTCCCTCATCATTTTTTGGCACTTGGGGAATTTTGTAATACTTGGCTTAAAGATTCTTGCAATATGAAAACGGCTCAGGATCTCCATGGATAGTAACCTCTTGTCCATTATGTGTGAATTTCACACATCGGTGGAAGGTTGATGCTACGGCTTTCATCGCATGAATCCATGGGCGTCCCAGGAGGATATTGTATGGCAATTCGAGGTCCAAGACCTGACATGTGGTTTCCATGAGTGTTGGCCCTACTTCGATAGGGAGCTTAATTGTGCCCTGAGACACTCTTTCTTGGTCATCATATGCTCTGATTGTGATGCCCTTGCCTTTGTCGATGGAATCTTCTGATATTTTCAACTGCTTGATGAGGCTAAGAGAACAGATGTTCAAACCTGCACCTCCATCCACAAAGACCCTTTTGATTTTGCTTTTGTTTACAATGGCTTCCAAGTGAAGTGCGTGGTTGTGAGATGGTTGGGCAGGGAAATCTTGGTCGGAAAATGTGAGCAGATAAGGTGTTATGATATTTGCGACCATAGCTTGGAATTGCTCCGCATCGAGATTTGCGGGGATAGTGGATGAGGCTAATGCTTCCTCAAGGATATTTTTATGCGCTGATGAGATTTTTAACAACTCCATGATGGAGATGTGTGTTGGTGTTCTTTTGAGTTGGTCTACAACATTGTAGCTATATGGAATGGCTCTTGATGTAAGGACTCTATTTGGTTGGGATGATCCTGCAATGTTGACTTTGCCGCCTCTTGTGGTGACTCCACAATCTTCAACATGGGCACCCTTGATAGTGATGACCATGCAGTCTTCATTTAGCGAGGCAACAACAGATTCATAGACATGATTTACATTTCCTTTCCCTTTATCACCTCTATTTCCTTTGTTTCCATGATTCGGCATCAGATTCATGTAGATTTTAAGGTCCTGATTTCCCGTAGGTTGTTCCACATTTATGATTTTCTTGTCAATGAGATCTTGGATGATGTTTTTGAGTCTCATGTAATTGTTTGTGGTGTGACCTTTTATTTTGTGAAATTTGCAAAGTTTATTCTCGTTGTACCAAGGGGGTTTGACATCAGGTTCTTGGTAATTTTTGAATGTAGGAGGCTGGATGAGTTTTTCGGCAATCAACTTTTTCATTATGTCCTCCAATGGTTCCCCCAAAAATGGTGTATTTACGTTTTGGATAAGTTTTGTGTTGGGGTGGTCCTCTTTGGTCATTGAGGTTATTGATGGTGGGATTATTGGGTTGGTATATTGTGTGATGAGTGTTTTGGTGTTGTGGTTGGATTTGCGGCGCGGGTGTATTTTGGCGTGGACCACTAATGACCACCTTGGCATCGACGATGCCATCATTAGTGATGTTCTTGTTTCTCACCCATGTACAAGGTTTATCATTGTAATTAGATGATGGGCAATTGTTTTGCGGTTCGTGATATGATGTTGATTCGGCGGGTTGGGTCACAAGGGCTCTTTTGATGCTAAGCACCTTGGAGATTAATTGCTCATATGTGGTGATTCCTTGAACCTTAAGATGAAATGACAGGCATCTTTCAAGGTTGGCTATGATCGTGCAAACTTGTTCTTCTGGCATGGTCCACTTGCTCCGATTGGCCTTGGATCACCATCGTTGAAGGAATGAAGCAAAAGATTCATTCTTTCCTTGTTTTAGAGCGTATAATTCTTCGAGACTGACATCCATTGTGATGTTACATGCATAGTTCCTGATGAATTCATCTCTGATTTCTTGGAATGTTCTAATGCCTGAAGGTAAGTGGGAAAACCATTCTATAGCGGGACTTGCCAAGCTCCTAGGGAATAGCCGCATTAGATAAGTATTGTCATATGCGACCTCCATACAATGAACCTGGAATTCCCTAATGTGATCTTCATGGTTTCCCATCCCTCGATACTTGTCAAATTTGGGGATTTCAAATCCCTTAGGGAATGGTTTCATGTCTAGGCTCCTATCAAATGGATAGGGACACAAGTTTCTTTGCATTTTGGTTGTCTGCTCTGATTGAAGGTCAAGCACTTGTTGTGAGAGCAACCTGAGTTGTGTCATCACATCATTCTGGGGATCAGGGGGTGGGATGAAAGTGTTTTGGGGTGGTTGAATTATTGGTTGGATGGATGGGTTGGCCGGTGCATTGTTTGATGGTATCGGTATGTTGTGGAGGGTGAAGTAGGCTTCTACTTTCTTTTGGATGAACAATGCTTGTTGTTGTGCTAGGATTTGTGCTTGTTGTTGCGATTGTTGTTGTTCCAACAATGCTTGTTGTTGTGCTTGTTTTTCCCACAACGCATGTTGTTGGGCTACCAATTCTGTCGCTTCTTGATGTTCTTGGTATTGCTTTAGTGCTTGTTGATATGCCTGCACTTGTGCTGCTTCTGCAAGAAGTTGTGCTTGAGCTTGTGCTTGTTGTGCTTGATATTGAGCTTGCACTTGAGCTTGTGCTTGGGCTTGCACTGCTTGCTCTTGTGTAGCTTGTTTCTGCAATAATAGTTGTCCTTGAGCGACCCTTTGTGTTTGCAATGCTTGCGTAGTTTGGGTGGCTTCTTCCTGTTGTTGTTGCAATAATGCCTAGGCTTGTTGTGCTTGTTGCGCTTGTATTGTGGCTTGAGCGGCTTGTTGCACAGATTTTTCTTTTTGAACTTATTGGTATCCTCTTTGAAAAGTATCTTGCAATGTGGCATCATATTGATTTGATGTGGTGAATGTTGGTGGTGGTGGAGGTGGTGGTGGATTTGGAATGGTGGTAGATGATGATGTTGTGTTGATGTTTTGTGTGTTGGATAATGGTATTGATGTGATGGGTCCTTGAGAGACCATGTTTTGTGATGTGATAGGTGTGTTTGTCATTTGATGTTATGATATCAACAAAAAATTTTGAGTGTTTGGTGCAATGCATTGATTGATGGTTGGGATGTATGTTTGATTGATACTTGGTAGGGGAGGAAGCCCTAGACCAAGGAGTGGTGCGGATGATAATGGAAATGGCGGAAGAGGTGGAAATGTGAGTTGTTGTGAAAACATCATGGTGTCGAATATGCCCCCCTAGCCCAAACATATCTCCCTCCTCTTGCGAATTTGTGAGAAGGGGTGTTTGAGGTGTTGCGTGAAAAGATGATGATGATGGATCATGATGGAAGGTGAGAGGAGAATTTTTGTGTAATGGGTTTTGGGGTATGTTTTGCTCCAATATGGTGTTTGCATCCAGAATTTGATTATTAACAAGGGGATGTGATTGAAGAGCATTGAGAAATGTGTTTCCCTTGTTGAAATTTGGTTGAGTTGGAGCAATTGATGTTGTGATTTGTGGAATGTTTTGCGTGATATTTTGGGATGGAGGTGTGGATGAGATGGGGATGGTGGATGAGATTGGTGGAAATGATGTCTCCACTATGGTGCTCACATCAAATTCTGAAGGCAACTTGGCCCATTGTTTTGCTAATTCAAGCATGTATAACGAAGGGTTGAGTCTCATCATGACGTTGATGATTCGATGGTTATCCAGATTTTGGAGCATTTCCATCATTTCCTCGTGAAACATTCCAAAAGTAGGGTCCTCTCCTTGGTTTTCTTCTTGTGGGTTTTACAATGATGCTGGAAGGCTAATTGTGAGATTTCCATCCCCAATGGGATTCATTTTAGGAGTGGTTTGGCTAAGATCACTTGAAGCAGGTGTTTCTTTGTTGGCTTCCATACTCTTCTTGTATTGAGATCTAGTTAGAACCATAAAACAGGGATCAATCTTCGAGAATATGGGAGATGAATCTCTCGATTCTTTGGATTAATCTCTATTTTATGTCCCAAAGTAAAAGTTTTAGGATGCTTTTTGGGGATCAAAGGTGATGATATGATGATGAATGATATGAATGTTTTGGCTTTTGATAAATCTTGAATGAGACACTAGGCTTTAGGACTTGGATTTGATTGGATTTTGGATTCCTTGACTTTGATTTTGACTTTGTTTTGATTTTGAACAAAAGGACCCTAAAATGTTTGATAATGATCTAAGGGATGGATTTTTTCAAAGAATGACTATTTGAATATGTGTGAGGAGAAGGATGCATCTACCCACACCTATTCAAACAAGATGATAGCTTTTGCTAAGCATATGGAGAAGGATTCATCTACATATGCTAAGCTAGGAAAGATGATTTGGATAACTTTGACTAAGGATATGCAAAAGGATACATTTACACATTCCTAGCCAAAGGTGATTTTGGTAATGTTTTCAAGGATATAGTCTCAATGTTTTGGATGATTTTTTTATTTTTCCACAAAGCCTAGTATCAAGAATAATTTCAATATTTTCCAAAAGATGATTTGTGAGATGGATTTGATGTTTTGAAAGATGGATGAAAGAGGTTTGATTTGTTTTGATCCTTAGGTGAACCTAAAAAGACACTTTGTTTTCCTATACCTAGGTATTGAAGAGCATGCAAATGCTTCCTAAAGACCTTTGTAACCAAGAAATGATTTCATTCGAACATTCATTTTTGGATTTCCAATTATTTTTCCTTTGGGATTTGTGGTGTCTTCAACACATATGAAAGTTCATTTTGTTTAGCTTTGCTTAATGTCTTTATTTTACCAAAAACACTCTCTTTGATTAAAGTTTCAAACTAAGATGTCCAATGTCTTAATTTCTTCAAACCCCACAAGATATGTTATGTGGAAATTTAATGAACTTAAGACAAGGGTTTTCCTATTGTTTACTCAAGGAGACAATCAGATGTAACCCAATGTTTAGAAACCTCTAAGGACATGAGTCCCAAGGGAAAGCAATAACATATGGATTGAGTCAATGATATTTGTCTCCAAGAGGGTTTGAAATTTGGATGATGTTAAGTGTTTTTTTTTATTTGTTTTTGATCAAGCAATGTATTTTCAAACTGACTCACAAGCAATGCAACATCCTAGCTTAATGGGTACATTTTTCTTGGTGGGCTTGCCTCATGCCCTTCGTAGAAGAGATGATTTTACATGCAACCAAGGATAAAATATAAAGGTATGTTAAGAATGAAGTCTTAACCTCTATATTTCAACCAAGATCGGACATGGCAAGTAACTTCTTGGAATCTAAGTTCCAATGCACCACTTTGATAAACTCGCTCAATGGATCAATAGGCCACTACAAAACAAGGGTTCTAGTTTGGACTTTTCGTTCGTAGGAGTTGACCCAACATGGCAAGAGTCCCCTTTCGGATCCATCTTGTCGGAGTCAACTGCGTGATATTGGCGTTTCTTCCAATATCCACATTTATATCCCGGCTGGAAATACTCTTGGCTTTAGAGTGTTATCGGTTGAGTCATTCCCTTGGGTGAGTACTTTTTCCCCAAGGCAGGCCCTCTAGGATAAACAAAAGCAAGCAAAGACAAAATTCGTAACTTGATCAATCTTTGACAGCACAAAGAAAGAGAATGTACACGAAAATGCCCCTACTCACACTCGCACAAGATGTTCAATTTTAAACCCAAATCGAAGTGTGTATGGGTAATTATATACGCAACTTAATGTCACCAAAATCCTTTTGATTCTCAAGATCGCTGTGAGGAGTGAGAGAAGCACATACATCTTTTGATGATATTAATTTGTGTAAATAATTACAAAATAATAAAAGCACACATTCATTTTAACCTTCAAAGCAATGATTTGATTCGTTTTAAAACACCAAAGGAAATATGAAGGTTACTTGTCCAATTTTAGCCCAAATTGAAATCTAGTAGGTGTCTAAGTTTCAATTTTATCCTTTTGCAAAAAAAAAGGTGTTCTTTTTAGACCCAATCGAAAGTTAGTGTCCTAAGAATGAAAAGGTAACAATTTCGTAAAAGCGTTTAAGTAAACACTAAAGTGTTAAAGAACACTTTAATCTTCTCAAGCCATCATCTTCATTCCTCCTCCTTTCATTTTCTTTCTTCGAATCACCTTCAAAAGTTTCAAAGCTATGATAGAGAATGGGATAGGTTTGAAGATCAAATGTCTAAGGTCAAACAGAGGTGGTGAGTTTACTTCTTGGGAGTTCAATTCTTTCTGTGAAAAGCATGGAATCAAAAGATAGTTATCTACTCCATAGACCCCTCAACAAAATGGAGTTGTTGAAAGAAAGAATGGAATAATTCTGGATGAGCTGCTAGAACAATGATGATAGAAGGAAATGTGCATGACATCTATTGGAGAGAAGCTATAAACACTGTTGTGTACACTCTAAATAGGGTAAATTTCAATGGCATTTCTAGTAAGACTCCTTTTGAGCTATGGTTTGGTTATAAGCCTACTGTTAAATATTTCAAGATCTTTGGAAGTAGGTGTTATATTAAGACAGATGAGGATATAGGAAATTTATTTTGATGCAAGAAGCGATGAAGGAATATTTCTTGGTTATTCTACCAAAAGCAAGTCTTATCAGTGCTATAATAGAAGATTGAGAAAAATGGTTGAAAGTGAAAATGTTATAGTTGATGAGGACTCTACTAGATCATCCACGTACTATGGATATGATTCAAATGACCAGCGAGATAGTACATACAAAGGAAAGAATGTGCAGACACAAAATCAAACTCAAATTGTTCTAATAAATCAAGAAAGTCAGGAAGGAGAGAAAAGTGAAAGTGCAGAAGAAAGAACAAAAGAACCAGAAGTGCGAGAGAATCCTAAAATTCTGAGGTATGTAAGGTTAAATCATTCTGAAAATCAAATTATAGGAGACAAGAATAAAGGTGTGTAAACTAGAAGAAGGATTGCGGAGGAGTATTGCCTGACTTCCCAGACTGAGCCCAAGAATTTCAATGATACTTGTAATGATGAACACTGGATGGAAGCTATGAAGGAAGAAGTAATACAAATTGAAAAGAATAATACATGGATTCTTGTTCCCAGGCCAAAAGACTAAAAAGTGATTGTACTAAGTGGGTCTTTCAGAATAAGCTGAATGAACAAGGTGAAGTGATCCAAAATAAAGCAAGACTGGTATGTAAAGAGTATTCACAAATGGAAGGTATTGATTTTGAAGAAACCTTTGCCCCTATTGCCAAAACTGATGTTGTAAGATTATTTTTTGCTTATGCTGCATATAAGAATTATAAAGTTTATCAAATGGATGTGAAACCAACCTTTCTGAATGGTGAATTGGAAGAAGAGGTATATGTTGAACAACCTAATGGATTTCAACTAAATGATGAGGAAGACATGGTTTTTCTTTTGAAGAAAGCTTTGTATGGACTTAAGCAAGCCCCCAGAGCCTAGTACATGCTAGAATGGATAAATACTTATTGAAGCTTGGATTCAGTAAAGGTACTGTTGACAACAACTTGTAATTTAAGTTGGATAATGACAAAGAGTTGATTATTGAGGTCTTTGTTGATGACATTATTTTTGGAGGAGATGACAATCTATGTATGAAATTTTATGATCAAATGAAAAGTGAATTTGAAATGAGTAATGATTGGAGAGATGAAATTCTTTTTGCGATTGCGAGTAACTCAATTAGAGAATGGGATTTTCATATCTTAGTCCAAATATGTGAGAGAGATGCTGAAGAAGTTTGGAACAGAATACTCAAAGCCTGTAGGTACACCCATGGTAACCAAATGTAAGCTAACACAAAATAATGATTCTCCTTTAAGGAAAATCAAACAAGATACAAGTCAATGATTGGTGGATTTTTGTACTTAACTAAGACCAAACCATACATCATGAATGTTGTGTGTATGGTAGATAGATATCAAGATGATCCAAAAGAGTCTCATGTGACTATTGTAAAGAGAATTTTTAGTTATCTGAAAGGAATAATTGATTTTAGACTTTGGTATCCTAAGGATGATGATCTTACTTTGAGTGCATATACTGATGCAGATTGGGAAAGAGATGTAGATGACAGGAAAAGTACTAGTGGTTGTGTTTTCCTCCTAGGGAAGAAGTTGGTGTCTTGGTTGAGTAAAAAGAAAATTACCATTTCCCTATCTACTGTTGAGGAAAAGTATATTGTTGTTGTAAACAGTTGTACTCAAGTGTTGCAGATGAAATAAATGCTGAAAGATATCAGAGTACTATATGAAGAGCCTATTACCATATACTATGAAAACTCAAGCGCAATAAACATATCAAATAATCTAGTGCTACACTCTAAGACCAAGCATATATCAATCAATTTTCACTTCTTGAGGGAGAAAGTGAATGAGAAATAAGTTAGATTGGAGTATGTGCCTACCAAAGAATAGGTTGCAGAAATTTTCACCAAGCCGCTGCTAAAGGATACTTTTGATTATATTAGATGGATGCTAGGGGTGATTACCCCTCCTGATATGAACTAGAGATGCATTTACTTGCATCAATCCATGTGCTTAATTGCTTCATTCTAATCCAGATTAATGTTTATGTGGTTGCTACTTAGGGGGATTAGTCAAATGTGTATATATGTGGTTCAGAGCTTGTATGTGGGAAGATAATGATTATCTTTGCCATTGATGTCAAAGGGGAAGAATATTCATGTGAAAAAATGATAATTATCTAGGTAGAAGAGCATTGCAGGGAGATCTTATGGAAGAGTTGAGGAGAAGAGTCAGAACCTAAGGAGGAGTAAGTGTTGTTGTGTTGATGAAATTTTTCACATCATGTGTTTCCATCAATGCCAAAGGGGGAGATTGTTGGATGTTTTGGTTGTGTTGTTGATATGTGGTTGTCATTAATGTCAACACTATTAGCATTGATTTTATTGAAGGTTGTATATGTCGAGGATATTGAGAAAATTGTAAAAGAAAGAATTGCAAGTTCACAATGGAATAGTGAAGGTCATGAAGGTGTCATACTCAATACGTTGGTGTTTAGTAGTTGTGGATTAAAGGGTTAATTGTTGAGTGTATCTATTCTATCCACCGGAAGTTTCAGAGGTTTGTGTGAAGATTTTATTGTGTTATGAGAAGTTGTGTTTTGATAGTGTTTATGTGGTTTCAATTAGTGTTTCTAATGGAATTTGAAGTGATTCTGCTAATCTTAGTTGTTGTGGATGTTTCTCTATTGTTTCCTTATCCTCATGGATGTTTCTAGATCATGCTCTATCTTTGTTGCATGTCCACGTTGATCGGTGTGTTCATGGTTGGTGATTTTTCTTTTGCATGTTTGAGTTTTTGTGTTCTTGGCCGACATGGTGGTGGTAACATGTTGTGGATCCTTGGAGATTAAAATTTTAATGTTTGGCACGCTCGATGATATTTTTCAGGTCTTCATTATGTTATAGTCGATAGTGGTTGATACGCATTGTAAATTTGGGCTGACTTTGTGAATATGCTTTATATTTTATTTTGGTCGACGAAGTTGTTGATGTAATTCATGTTGTGGATATATAAGAGAGATTTTTTTTTAATTGAAGTGTGTGTGCAAGTGGATGCTTGGTGTGCTCCTATGTATGTATGTGCAAATTTCATTTGAAGGAAGAGAAGAGTGTGTTGAAGTGAGCAAAAGAGTGAAGAATTGTGCTTAACTGGAACTATAATCAAGCTTTTGAAGAAGCTACTTTCTCAATTCAAACTTCGGATGGTTTTAATCTAAATCTCTTTGTAAGAAAGTGTGTCTTCCATTGTATTTGAGTAGTGAGCTCTAGGAAGTGTTCCTAAATGCATGTACATTCCCATTATTTTCTTATATTTTTAATAGGGTATAATATTGTGGACTGATCTCCATCGTGGTTTTTCCCATAACAGGGTTTCCACGTAAAATTCTTGGTGTTCTCTATGTTTTTTATGTGCTAATTGTTTATGGTTTATTGTTCATTCATCAGATCTGAGATTAAGTTAAGGTTTAAAAATTTTGAATATTCTGTGACAACTAATTCACCCGCCCTCTCATTTGTCTGTCCTTGTTTTTCCAACATGTCCTTATTATAAGCTTCCCAAAATGTATAATTTTAAACAAATTTGATTTTATTATTATATTTATTTTTTATTTCTTGTGAATGTAGGGTTTTCACCGAAAATCAAGCTCTTTGTTCTGCACATGTGGAAAAATAGAAGATTATCAAAAAAAATTAAAAAATATGAGTGCGCCAAATATTGGAGTTCTTGATCCAACAAAAAAAATTGCATTTCGATACATACAAAAAAGGTTATGTGTTATACGGTATACTTATGTATGAATTGTAATTGGTTTGAGTTCAAAACTTGATTAAGGAAAAAAATTCAATAAAACACTATGAAACCAATTGGAAGCACCAGATATCGTAGATACAAATCTAAATTCAAAAAAAATAGAATTTTATCCTTCATGGAAAAAAAGTTATGTGTTATACAGTGAGCATCACTCCTTATAAATGGTGTTTATTGAAAAAAAATAGTTTTTGAAGGAGATGGACAAAGAAGTGCCATCTAATTCCAAAAATTTTGAAAAAAATATATTTAGAATCTAAAGAAAAAATTTAGAAATCACTAGTTTGCATCATCTTCAAATTCCTCACAGTTTAGCTACTATACTGTGCCCGAAATTGAAGATTTAGTTAGAAAAAATTAGTTTAGTGTCTAGTTTGGCCAAAAATTGTAAACTAGTATTGTGGGATCACCCCTCGCTTGGGTGCATTTTCTTCCATTTGAAATACTTGATGAAGTGAAAATCGTTCGAAAGGATTCCTTGATGATGAATCGATTTGAGAAGGAAAGATCTCTTTTGTACTTTTGGACAACGTGTCCTTTCATTGGAGCCCCTTCTTCACACTGGGTTCCTAAGGGACCCCTTTGAAATTTTTCTAGCTTGTCGATGGTCTGCATGACTGTCCAGTTACTTTCCTATGTGGCTGCTTTCTGACATGTTCTATTTGTGGGTAAACATGTCGCTTTTGTTGGAAAGAGACATTGCACATGTCATTTGTTGTCATTGATGGAAACCCTAGTTATTGATTCGATCTACACATAATCATTTGATCATACCAGAAGTTAGATTAAAGATCAATGATTAACTATCAAGTCATAACAAAGCATCTAATAGAATTGTGTTCATCGATTCACATGTAATTTTTTGTTATCATTTTGAGTTGTGAATGTTAGGGAAGGTTGTTTGGTATATGATATCTAATATTCTTGAATATTAGAGCCTCGTATCGATTTTTTTGGAAGTTAGAAGATCCGATTAATCAATTTTTTGTTCAATAGTGCAAGAAGGCTGACTTGGTGGATGTAGCATGTTGCGGATATTCAAGGAGTAATTTTTTAAGTTTTCTTGTGTCTGAGCATGTTAATTTGGGTCCTCACTATGTTGTGGCTAACTTTGGTTGGTACACATTGAAAATTAATTGTAAATTGAGCCGACAATTTGTAAATATTTTTCTATTGTGTTGAACTTGACATGTAGCGATTAAATCTTTAGTTGTGGATATATATAAGTGATCATTTATATCTTTTTGAGGTATATGTGAAGCTTTTTGATGTATGTTATGAATTTCAAAGCGATTATGCATAGTTTCACTTCTGCATAAAATGATTTATGATGCAAGATAAAGCAGATAGAGTAGAAGAGCTAAATCAGATAGAAGTTCAAGAAATTGATTGATGAGCTTAACCAGAATTGTAATCAAGCATTAGTAGATGCTACTTTCTCAATTCAAATCTTTTGTATGTTATCCAAATATTTTTGTAAGATAGCGAGTCTTTATTTTTGTATTTGAGCAATGAGCTCTAGGCAGTGTGGCTAAATGCATGTGCATTCATTTTGTAAACACTTTTGAGTATACTCAAATCATATTGTGGATTGACCTCCACCATGGTTTTCCCCCTAACAGGGTTTCCACATAAAAAATCCTTGTGTTATGGTGTTGTGGTTACTTTTCTTATGTTCATGCATCCTTCTTTTGGTTGAATGTTATAAGTGCTTTAGATATCAAATTAATACAGTTAAAAATTGTAGAACACTGATTCACCCCCCCCCCTCTTAGTGTTCCTTGATTCCAACAATTGGTATCAAAGCCTAGTTCCTCAGAAGAAATTTAAAAGCTTGGGGAAGATCCTAGAAAGAGATTCAATGGATTCAAGCATTTTGCAACAACTTTTGGTGGCATTGGATGATCTTGATTAGGAAAAAATTGAAGTTCGGGAATTGTAAGAAAATCTCATGAATGCTGAGAAATTCATTCAATCATTGAAAGACAAAATCAATTAGTCTAGGGAGAAGAGAAAGGAAATCTATGATTAGATTAAGTAAAAATAAATTAAAAGCATGGAAGATGAACACCTGAGTCAAGCCTTGAAGGAAAAGACAGAAGAATGTGAAAAGCTTACAAGTAATAATGTTGTCCTAAAGCATGAGATGGAAGCTATTATGATGAGGATGACAAAGGAGATTGAAGACAGAAAGAAGAATGAAGAGAATCTTGCTTAGTCCTTGAAGGAAAAACCTAAAAAATGCAGCCGAATTACTGATGGATTCAATCAGTTGGAGCTTGAATTAGGACAATCCAGACATAATGAAGAAGGGCTTGAAAAGTACATTGATGATCTCAGAGATGAACTTGCTACTACAAAATAATTCAAGGAGAAGTTCAAGATTAGCTCATCCAAGCTTGATGAACTGATTAAGAGTCAAAGGACTGATGGTGACAAGCGAGGTCTTGGATATGAGAAGGGAGAAAGCTTTGGATCTAGACAAAGGAAATCAGATGAACAAAGTTGGAAGGTATCTAGTAAGACAACCTAATGCTCAAAGGTTCAATAGTTACTATTTTTCTTGAAATAAATTTGGTCATATGGCTACACAATGTAGAATTAGAATGAATTCAAGTTGTCCATCATTCTCTGGTCGGTGTTTCAATTACAACAAGTATGGTCATAAATCAAATGAATGCAAAAATATGCTGAACTCTTTCAATAGCAATGTCAGATGTTATACATGCAATAGATTTGGCTATATTTCTAACAAGTTCATATTAAGAGAAAATAAATGGAACAACTGGTCTGGACAAAGAAATGTGGTGTGCTACAACTACAACAAATTCGGTCACACTAATAGATTTTTTAGAAGCAGTAAGGGTCTGGTAAATAAAAGGAGGAACATGTAGAAGGATGAAAAGGGAAAAGGAAAAGTTACCACAGATGAGATCAGGAAGCAAATGAAGAAGATATGGGTGAATAAGAGTCCTTTTGATGTAGGAAATAGTTTTGCACCAGAACCAGCTTCTGGTAATTCCTCCGAGTATTAGATTAAGGCCTCTAGCCTAGGGGGAGTTCTTAAGAAAAATCTTCAAAGCCCCTTCTTGGTAGTTGGTACAGGAATATGGATGAGTGTAGTGATTACATTGACAATCTACATATGTTGTTGAAACAATTGGAGAGAGTATTTATGTAGAGTTGAAGGTCCACAAAAGATTTATCCTTCACAGAGTATGGAAATAGGGTATCCAGATGAGTTAGGGAAAAAAAATTTATTGCAATGAAAAGGTTAGGTGTGTGAATAATAAAAAGTCATTTCTATCCCTCATTTACCACTTTTCACTTTGAGAAGAAGAATTTTGGAGAGCTCTGAAGTGAACTTTGGAAAAGATTCGAGTGTGAAAGCATTTCGGCAATCAAACCCTAATCCTACGAAAAGGTATTTATCGAGAAAACTTGTGAACTTGTGAACTTGTGAATTTGATATAAACTACCCCATTGGTAGTTTATATCAAGGATAGACCCTGTCCAAAATTCAAGTGGCATCCTTTTAAATCTGTTGAGAAAGATCCCTTAGGTGCATTTTCTTTTGTTACGTATGACGTCTTGCATATTGAAGACATTAGGGCATACATTTATGCAAATATTGAGGAGTTAGGGAGCTTTCATTTGTTCAATTTTTATATAGATCATATAGTTGGAGAAGATTTCAAGGTAAATCCCAAATTTAAAACATTAGAGGAGAAGAAATTCACACAAATTGTAAAATTTCCTGCGTTTGATGAAAACAAGTGGGTCCAGTATATTTTGAGCTGAGTTCATGCTGAATTTATGTGGTTGAGTCAACCTTTTAAGATTACAAAAGAATCCTTAAGTGATGTTACTGGTTTAAATTCCTCTAGTGGGTTTTCGATCTTGAAGTCTATGAAGAATCAGACAAGTACTGATGCAACTGGTTCAGTGTTTGATAAAAGAGCTATGAAAATTGATGATATTATTGAAGTGGATGTGAGATTCACTTCTATGATCATTGGGTACAAGATTTATCACTCTATCCATGACAATTTTGTATTCGATAGAGTTATCTATGTAGCATACCAAATGGTGAAGGAGAATGCAAAGTATGATCTATGTGAGTTACTCTGGAGCTAGTTAATGGAGAATCTTGGAAAGATCAAGAAAGATAAGAAGAATTCATTTAAGTATGGTAATCTATTGTTGTGTTTGTTCTTCTATTTCAAGAATGAAGTTCTAGGAGTTGGAAAAGTAAATTGGCAAGTTGATAAACCTATAGCTGTTCATATTAGAGACATGTTATACAACATTGGTGACAATAAAGCTAGAAAATTTGTTATCTAGGGATATTTCAAGAGTTTTTAGAGTGAGATGCAAGCAAGAGAAAGGATTCCTAATTCTATTTTGGAGAAGTACAAGGACACAATTTTCTTTATGGTTGATATTGATCAATGTTTTATGGAAGATGTTGATCCTAGAATGGTATGGATTATGCCAATGGGCTATGAAGTTGAGGATTACATCTTCAAACTATATGCACAACATTTGTTGAGTAAACCTCAGGATTCGATATAAGAGAGGTTTGGAACTGATAAAGAAAAATATATGCAAGTACATGAGCAGTTGAAGAAACCTATGATAGTCTGAAAGGTAAGGAAGGAAGTTGAAGCCTTTGTAGAGAGCATGGGTATATCTGTAGAAGTAGGAAGAGAAGCTAGAAGAAAGAGAGAACAAGTTGAAGAAGAGCCTACTAGAATTGAATCTACTAATTCGATAGCATCTTCTACTAGATCTAGATCCACAAGGAGCTCTACTCTCTCATCTGTTCCTCCAAGGAAGTCAAGTCTTGTGAAAGCTCAGGCCAAATCATTCGGTAGAGAAGGAAAAAGGAAGAAGGATAAGAGAACAAGAGTTTTTGTTGTTGTTTCTGAAGATGAAGAGATAAGAGAAATCAAGCAAAATGCCACAAAGGAAACAAAAGTCTCTAAGGAAAAGCCCTCCAGTGAAGAGAAGGAAAGAAAAAGATGAAAGGTGACAAATCAAGTATGTCTTTAGAAGAAGTGGCAAAAGCCTTGATTAAGGATGGAAATATTAGGCCTCTTTGTGAATGGTATGACACCTTTCACAATGTTAGTCAAAGAGTTCTTGAAGAAGCAACTATAAAGTATTTGAACAATTTCAATATATATCTCATTGAAATAATGTCAGACTTACCTAAAGTATTATGTGAATTTTTAGAAATGAGAAGAGTGAGTGCAAGGACAAAAGAAGAGTGAATGAGAGAATGGATACTTGTTGATCTGTGTCTAGTGATATCATTAGAAGAGATGAAGAATATTCTAAATGAAGCTAAAAGGAATTTTAAGAGCAAGATAAGGGTGAACAAGTTGATGATTGGACAGACTAAAGAGGTGGCAAAGGATACTAAGAAATTCCTTAAGTCAATTATGTTAAAGAACATATACAATGTTGTCTCTGAGCAAGTGCATGTTGAAGATATTTCATCTGGTCCGATAAATGAAGAGGTAAAGGATGATACAGTTGAGGACACGCAGATTCCTCTTGATGTGCATGATACAGAAGTTCCTATGGAGACTGAAGCTCCTAAAGTTATGACACCTGAAGAAGTTGAGATTCCTAAACGCAAGCAAGGATCTATAGCTGAGGAAACAATGATTGAAGAAAAGAAGGTTGAAGTAAAGGAAGTTCCTATGGAAGCAAGAGACACTGCAGAGGCAGCGAAGAAATTTTTGGAAGAGCAATAGGAAGAGCTTGACCTTAAATTGGGTGGAGGTCCTATTAATTTGGCTACTTTATCTTCGATTCAGAAATTGAAATTTGCGTCATTTTCTCAGGCGAAGGATAGGGAAGAATTTTTGAAGTCTCACATTGAGGATAGTGAGCTATTGAGTCTTGCATCTAAAATCATGGAGAGATTCACGCCTTCTCATGTTAAGGATCCATCTATTTCTCCCATCGGTAAGCTAAAGAAGCTTATTTTAAATTCTGTAAGTACTCATTTTGAGTCCCTTGAGAAGTCAATTGAGGACAAGGTACCAAAGGAATTTGATGGTAAAAGGTTCAATAGGATAAAGTGCGTGATTGATAATGACAAATCATTATTAGCTACCTATGTGAATAATATTCAAAGTGCACTATCTAAGGAGGAAAGATCTATAAGTCATGTTTATCTTTGTCTAAATTTACTGAGGACAATGAGAAGAAGATTAAGGATCATGAGAAACAATTAGCTGATATTTTTGAAGCCTTTGATCCTTTAATTATTTCTATTGGAAAACAAGAAGATTAGGTTATATCCCTACTTGACAAGATAAGAGTTTGAAGCATGATAATGATAAAATTGTGGAAAGAGCATGTGAGCTTGGAGGCCTAATTGGTTTGAAGATGGAAACAATGTCGAGTGCATTGAAGGAAGCACAAGATGCTTTGGCAGTCAGTGATCTAGCGAACCTTGAGTTTGTAGAGATGCAATATTATCTATTCTATGGTCACATGATTATCTTGGAGAGTCTCAAGAAGGGTTGGGACACTAGTTTGAGCTTATTGAAGACCAATTTTGTAGATATTTTCAATTTTGTTTAAGTTGTAGAAACAAGTTTGTATATATGCAGTTTGAAGTTTTTGTATGATTTTTCGTTTGTGGATTTCCCCTCTTTGTCATTGATGACAGAGGAGAGTAGAATAGTGAAAAATATATATTCATCTAAGGGGGAGTTGTAATTTTTGAGCTATGATTGAAAATATTTTTGATGTTTTGGATATTGCAAGTGTATTTATGTTGGTACTGATCTGACACAGTCATTTTTCACTAATTGTTGCCATCAATGCCAAAGGGGGAGATTGTTGGCAAGAGACACTGCACATGTCATCTGGTGTTTTCATTGACAGAAACCCTAGTCAGTGATTCAATTCGCACATCAGCATTTGATTGTACCAAAAGTCAAATTGAAGATCATTGATTAACTATCCAGTTAGAACAGAGCATCTGACATAATTGTGTTCATCGATTAACATGAAATTTTTTGTTATCATTTTGAGTTGTGGATCTCAAGGAAGGTTTTTTGGTATATGATCTATGTTATCCTTGAATCTTAGAGCCTTGTATTGATTTGTGTGTAAGTTAGATGATTTGGTTGATCATTTTTTTGTTCAATAGTGCAAGAAGGTCGATTTGGTCGATGTAGCGTGTTTTAGATATTCGAGGAATAATTTCTTAGGTTTTTTTGTGTTGAAGCATGTTAATTTGGGTTCTCACTATGTTGTGGCCGAATTTTGTTGTTACCCATTGAAAATTAATTGTGGATTGATCCGATAGTTTGTAAATATTTTTCTATTGTGTTGAAACTGGCATGTAGTGATTAAATATTTAGTTGTAGATATATATAAGTGATCATTTATATCTTTTTGAGGTATGTGTGAAGTGTTTTGATGTATGTTTCAAATGTCAGAGTGATTATGCACAATTTCACTTGTGCATAAAAGGATTTGCGATGCAAGATAAAGCAGACATAGTAGAAGAGTTGAATCAGACAGAAGGTCAAGAAATCGATTAATGAGCTTAACCAAAACTGTAATTAGGAATTAGTAGATGCTACTTTCTCAATTCAAATCTTTTGGATGTTATCCAAATATTTTTGTAAGATAGTGAGTCTTCAATTTGTATTTGAGTAGTGAGCTCTAGGCAGTGTGCCTGAATGAATGTGCATTCCTTTTGTAAACACTTTTGAGTATCTCAGATCATATTGTGGATTGACCTCCATCTTGGTTTCTCCCCTAATAGGGTTTCCATGTAAAAAAATCCTTATGTTATGGTGTTCTAGTTACTTTTCTTATGTTCATGCATCCTTCTTTTGGTTGAATGTTTTAAGTGCTTTAGAGATTAGATTAATAAAGTTAAAAATTGCAGAACACTTATTCACACCCCCTCTCAATTTTCCTTTATTCTAATAGATTTGCAAGTGCACCTGTGAAGCGGCTTCTTGACTCTACAGAGTCCCCTTCATTTGGTTTCCTCCATGTGAGAGATCTTGGAGGATACCCTCCTTACAGGTCTATGGGTCTGTAAGGAACTTTCTTGAATTCCTTCATGTGAGAGATCCTGGGGGATGACTCCTTGCAAGTCTATGGGTCTGTAAGGTGCTTTCTTAGCTTCCTTCATGTGAGAGAACTTTGGGGGACACCCCCTTGCAGGCCTGCGAGTCTGTAAGGAACTTTCTCAGCTTCCTTCATGTGAGAGACCTTGGAGGATACCCTCCTTGCAGGTCTGTGGGTATGTAAGGCACTTTTTATCAGTTTCCTTCATGTGAGAGATCTTGAAGGATACATTCCTTGTAGGCCTACAGGTCTGTAAGGCGCTTTCTCGGTTTCCTTCATGTGAGAGATCTTGGAGGATACCTTCCATGTAGGCTTGAGAGCCTGTGAGTCACTTACTTCTTGGGGATTCCTTCATGTGAGAGATCTTAGGGGTCACTTCCTTGTAGGTCTACGGGCTTGTAAGACACTTTCATTCTTCAACTTCATAGTTTTGTGGAGCGATGAAGTCCTTTGCTTGTCCTGTACTCTCGAGCTCGCTAGATCATGTTCTACTTCATTGACGGTTCATGTATACATTTCTAGCCTTACTCACTATTTGATCTACTTTATCAAGCACTCACCAGTATTCGTGCTTGCTAAATTGGGGGCAAAATGTATAGATGAAAATTTGCACCACTTGTGCAAATTCCCCATTTACACTTCCTCACCTTAGAAAACCAAATCCGAAGGTGAAATTCCACACCAACCTGCTACCTTCATTTCATTTGGCATCTATTTTGTGCATCAACAGAAGAATAACTAGCATGGATGCTAGCGTGATGCACAAATGTCCACACAATGCACTTACATTCCTAACGGATTCCTATGTCTAAAGCTAGCTGAGGCATTACACTCCCCATTGAGAGTGACTTGTAACGCCCCTCTTTGACCAACCGCCTTGAATATGGTCATTTTTCTCATCCCACCTTCAAAAGCACTCTTCATTCTTCCATTTCATCCTCTAGCAAGTTCATCTCATCTTCTTCACAGCTTCTACAATCTCTCCAAGCATTCTAGCATTCACTTCTTGCACTTCCAACAACACTTTTCACTCCATAGCAATAGCAACAACACTCCATCAACTCCATAGAGAAAGTGTGGGAAAACACCATTGCAGTAGAGGCTCGATTCCTCTCATTTTCTCCTCCATTAGCTAGTGAGCTCTTGGTGGAGGTGGTAAGCTTTTCACTCCTCTCCTCTATGATTTTCTCAAGAGTAGCACATTACTATTTTGTAGTGTTATTGTGTTTCTTTACTTTCATTATCCTTTATCATATATTTCTCTATTGTTGCTATCTTGGTTGTCTGTGGACGTGGAAACACCAAAGTAGGGGCCTAACTAAGGCAGACCCCTATATAGTCCCCCAACAATTTTCCTCTTTTTGTGTGTAGGTGGATGTGCTTTGTGGAGCTAACTGGCTAACAAGTACCTTTGTGACATCATTCTTGTCACCTTAACTCTCATATACTTACTTTATCATATTCGTTCATATTTTTCCTACTTTATAATTTTGTTTTGGCCCTTTGGAAGTAACTAGCTATGTTAGCAGCTTGTTTTCTTGCGGTTCTTGTTGTCTTCCTAGTCCTTTGGTCATAAGAATGTCAACGCGCCTAAGAGATGCCAGTGTGTCACGTTGTCATCCCAAAACCATGCTTTCGTCCTCAGACAAATAGCTACCTATGCACGCTGTCATCTGAGAATCATGCTTTCATCCTTAGATAGAGAGCTACTTGAAGTATAGTGTTGAACTTGAAAACTAGCTTGTCTAGCCCTGTTCTAAACCTCGGGTCTACAAAGTGGTTGCAATACTTTATAGTCCTCATCATTCTCATCCCTCATTTGAAACATCTCCTTTAAGCTGAGAAAAGTTAGGGAAGCCTTATGCTCTTGGCGCTCTTTGACTTGGGGCCTTGAACATGATTGGTCCCTCTCTCTTACAAGTCCATGTGTGTTTATGATTAAAAATTATGAAAATATTAAAAAAATTGTTTGTCAAAGGTCTTCCTGAGTCAAGAAGCACTAATAAAAATTAGATAATGAAGATTTGTAACTAATGAAATGGAAAGGGTGTGACTCCCCCAAACTTATGATATAAAAGGGGAGAGCATTTCATCCATGCCATCATTGAATCTAATCCAATTAAGAATATGACCTTAGATAATTTTGTAAGAAACTTAAATTAGGCTCTCAAGAACAATGATAAAATTTGTGACCCTTCAAAAGAACATGACTCTATTATAATGAAGGGTGGTGAATTTTTCAAGAAATAGATATAAAGGATAAATCAATTCATCGACATTAGAAAACATCAATCAAGAAATCAAACAATTGTCACCCATATATTTGATAAGAATCATAAAATAAAAGTACATCAAAAGATTCCCAAGGAAGAAGCAATCAATATTAACCACTCAACTTAGTACTAAACTTGTACTTAAGTATTAATTTCTTATGGGAATGAGAGATGTTTGACTAAAACACTATAAGCTCCTTATTAGAAATAAACTTGCCTCAAACTTTGTTTCCATGTTTACACAAAATGAATCATACTTTATCTAAGGGAAAATTATTATTAAAACATCTAGTTTCTTTACACAAATGCAAAAGTGATTTTGGCACAAAGGAGTCAATCTTGATATTCACAACATTCCCACAATCCATCATGATTTTATATTTCAATAAGGGTAATGAAGAATTTGTATCATTACCTAGGATCATTGTAGTGATGAAATGAAAGAAAACTTGTCTTAAGTAACAAATCTTGCCAATTTCCAAAAACTTGGTTTTGTTGTTGAGAGATATTCAGAAATAGCAGTACATAAGACAATAAAGTTTCCTCATGCTTTAGAGGATGGTATTAACCTTATTAGTAGTATACTAATAACTACTCTCTAAGGATATCATTGCGTAGCATAAAGCAAGACATAATCAAATTATATCAAGGCATCACAATAGAAACTAATTACATCGCTAGAAGGAACAATGTCTAAGGAGTATGAATCTATGAAGTTAATTTGGGTTTTGAATATTGGAAAAAATGATTCAGTGAAAAACTAAAATTGCTTGAGGACAAGAAATCTTGGGTGGGAAAGACTGTCATGTCCTCGAAATGGAACACTAAAATGACTAAGCATTGAAATGCAAATAAATAAATACAATACATATTAAAAACATAAATATTTACAAATATTAAAAATTTAATATTATTAAAATAATAGAAATATAATATTATTAAAATAATAGAAATATAATATTATAGATATTAATAATATATATATAAAATCTAATATAAAAAATATATATATTAAAATAAAGAAATCTATAATATATCCCTTCGAAACACAACAATTAAAATTGTTAGACATTAATGATAAAAGCAAAGCAATGAAATTATTATGGATAGCAATGAGTATTTAATTAAGGCATTAAAATATTATAAATTTATCGAATAGAATTAGGAAGGCAACAATCAAACCAAAACTAGTTAAAGGAAATGGTCAAACCTAAACTAGTTAAAGACAATGGTCAAACCAAAAGTCATGCCCATTCAAGATTACCTCCTTTCAAAGAGATGTGTCTCTTTGTGGAGATACAAGGATATTAAAGGAGAACATATTCCAAGAGTTTGGGGGCATCAATTCATCAACAAATATCTTCTAGTTATTAAATCAATAATCATCAGTCAACACCAGGAGAAATATCTACAACAAAGTACTAGCAAGGAAATAAGAACAACAAGAAGGAATATTACTAGATTTAACAACAAATATCATTATACAAACTTATGATCACCAAATTACATATGCACTCATGCAATTTTAAATAATAAATCTAATTGGATTTAAGAGCAAAGATATAATATGTAGATTTAAAAGATAAAATATGTAGATCTAAAAGACAAATATGCAATAGGGATGGAATAAAAGGAAATAGGAAAATGAATGGAGTTTCTTGATAATGCAGTAGTTTGGAAAGATCTATTGAATTCAAATATTATTATTAGAAATATATTTGGGAGGTATGTTTAAATATAATTATAAATATATATATTTATATTTTTTCATGTAAAAGGTAATCTTTGTAAATTTATACACATATATATATAAGGTAATCTTTGTAAATTAATATCTTTATATATATCTATATATATTATACACGATTGTGTAATAATGATGCTTGTAGCAATTATTAATCCTTATTAGTAATCATTAACTTGTTCCAAAATAATCTAATTATTTCTCTTTAAGCAACATCTTCTTAATAGAAAGATAGATTGATCAGCTTCAAGAAAGTATTCCATCCAGGCATCAAAGGATTCAAATCTGAAATCTATAAGATATTACTACTTAGCACTTTGTTTGGTTATTGCAGTGGGGTGATCCCACAATAGTGGATTAAACTTTGTGGCTAAACTTGACATTGAATTGAACTTTTTAAACTAAATTTTCACTTTTGGACACCTATAGCTGCTAAACTATGAGGAATTTGAAGATGATTCAAACTAATGATTTGTGACATTTTGTCTATAGATTCTATTTAAAAAATAATAATTGGAATCAAATTGCATTTATTTGTCCATCTCATTCAATAACTAGTTGTTAATAGTAAACACAATTTTTAAAGAGTGATGCTTACTATAGAACCCATAACTTTTTTTCAATGAAGGATAAAATTCTTTTTTTTTTTAAATTTAGATTTGTAACTATTGTATATAGCTCCTTTTTTTGGTTTCATAGTGTCTTATTAAATATTTTTTCTTAATTAAGTTTTGAAGCCAAACTAATTACAATTTAGATATAAATTTACTATATAACACATAAATTTTTTGTATATATTGAAATTCAAATTTTTTTTGTTGGATCAAGGAAATCAATGCCAAGAGCATAGATATTTTTTCCAGGAATTTTTTTGGTAATCTACTATTTTTCCACATGTGAGGAATAGATAGCTTTTATTTTGGTGAAAAACCTACATTCACAAGAAATAAAAAATAAATATAATAATCAAATGTAATATATTTAAAATTATAATTTTTTGGAAGCTTATAATAACGACTAAATATTTAAAAAACATAAATTTTAAAGGAATTTATTTGATCCCCCAAAAGTTAAATAAAAAATGGTTTTATATCATTTTGATAGGTGTAGAGGAGACTCCATTATAGGTATGGTTTAAAACTAGTGTGGTTCTATCCAAGGGGGTTTGGTCTAAGGGGGTTTGATCAAAATATCTTCAATTAAAATACATGAAATGAAACCTTTCAAGGCTTAAATGATTATATTTTCTAAAAATATGTTATTTCACAAAAATTAGGATGTCCTAGAAAGTGTAACCCATTATTATGGCAACACTTAGTGTTGTATGAAATCTAATTTATAATAGTGTACTTGCAATACAAAATTTAATACAAGTGATTGTGATTGTTTAGTTAGATGTTCAAGATACTGACAATGCATTATTGTTATGACTACTTCCTTACATCAGTAAATATGATTAATACTTGTTTGTCACATGTCTTGAATATTTTAGCCATGACATATGAGACTAAGATTATAAGAGGGGTATGGTGATGGGGCACTCTCCTACATATTCCACCTCGAGATGGGGAAAAAATAGTCCCAAGATGGGGATAAAGTAGTCCCAAGGAGAAAAAGGGGGTATAGAGGGTGCTATGCCTTAGGCTTATGAGAGATGGGAATTCCAAGGAACCCTTTGTTTAATCTCACCCCTTCATCATGGTGAATCAACACACAAGGTCAAATCATAGAGAAAGGAAAATGGTTGGCAAGATAAGGGGATAATGGAAAGGGAACACCTCACTAGGTAGACCACCTCATATGGATGGCACAGGCCACATGGGTCCAAGAGTGATGGCATATTCACTCTTGGGACTAGGGTAGAGGATTTGAGGCACCCCTTCAAGTCACGTTCTCCCATACTCTCCTATGGTTGAGCCCTCCAAAGACATTAAAATGCTTTGTGATTGAATGAATAATTCGGCCATGAATATAATATTATTTAATTATGATAATATACTAATTAGTATTATTGTGGTAATTGGTTATAATTTGCTAATTAGTGTCATTATGGTAAATGGTTTCCAATCTAGGTGGAGGGATTCAATTAGGTGAAAGGTATTCTCTAACCCATTTTTTATTTAATTAAGGAATTATAGAAAATTTAGGGTATTCCTAGTTAGAGCACATTCCAAAATCAATACCCATTAAAACTTAATAACTCCTCCAATAGATGTGAGTAAAAAGGTGGGATAGTAGGAAAAGAGAGGCATGAACCAACAATGCCCAAGTATGATAAAACACACCAAAAATGCCTCCAAAGCTGCAAATCATCACACACGTACCAAAATATATCTAGAAGACAATATAACTTGCAAGACCTGAAAGAAACAAAGTAGCCATCACAAATATGAGCTCAACTACAACCCTTGAAATGGAGCTATACCACTATTCAGCTAGGAGATATCTTGAAATCTTGAAACTAAAGTTGACTGAGAGGGCGTTTGTCCTCAAAGTCCAAGGTGATAAATCTACATTTCGATAGCACTTTGTTATAAAAAATTAGCAATAACCAAATGAGAGCAAGTGAGGGCATACATGTAGGTTTTGAGATCCAGAAGTTTGAATCCCTTTTCCCTCCAAAAAGGGATTCCACACTTAGGAAGATAAACAAACTTTATTTAAAATCACTTAAGTCCTTATTTTTTGTGTCCACTATAGTTTTTCATAAAATTACTTTTTAGAAACAACTTAAGTCAACAAGTGCTAGGTGTGACGGTCAAAAGGGGTCACTTAGACAATATATAAATTAACTTAAGTTGTAAACCTTGATTTTTCGATATCCAAGGATGGTGGATAAGCCAACTGCCAAAAGTATCAAGATTCCAACAATTACAACTACCACCACAACCAAAAATAGTAACCTTGCATTGAACTACTCCCAAGACCAATGCCAAAATTAACAATTACTAAATATATAATACTGCTAAAAATATTTAGTGTGTCCAAACTCAAAATAACTACATTATGAGAAGTAGCTGTGACTTACTAAAAATATTAGTGACTTCCCACCAAGGATCTCAAAAATCTAGAAAGATCCAAAAAACCCTCTAGCAAACTCTTGCATCAACCTCTTGAAAAGCTAACAAGAAACCTCAAAAAATCTTGGAAATCCTAAATCGCCTTTGTATAGCCTATGGGAGGGACTCCAAAAATAGGCTAACAATCACTAAAAATCATAGGGGTAAAAAGGGGACATTATAGGCTAACTCATCTTGGAAGGTCCACACAACTTTCAATACTATTTTGGCTCCTTCGTGGACCAAGTCATTAACCATTGGTGCTCCAAAGACTTTAAAAATGGTCGCCACTAATAAATCTTAAAACCTTTTTTTTATGTTCCTTTGTTCAATCCAATTTCCCTCCATTCACTAATTTTAATATATAGGGTCTTTATCCCCACCATTTGACCCTTTGTTCCAACTAATATTTTCCCTAATCTACCCCACACCTCCCCTTTTGGAGTTAACCCCCTTACAAATAATTGACAACTAGTGACTAAGAAGAGTCCTAAATCAAATTTAAAAAATGTTTAAGGTCTTAGCTTTTGGCATGAAGCTTATGTTTCCCTAAATTGGAGATCCCCCAAATCTACCTCTCTCTACAGAGAAAGTTGAAATGAAAGAAGGTGAAATTTACCCTTCAACCTCCCATGGGAAAGGAGATGGAAAAAAAATCAAGAAAGTTCATTGATGTTGGTACCAATAAAAAGGTCCACTAAACCAATGTGAAACAATATCAAGATAAATTTGGTGAGAAGTAAGATCAGGTCACCAAAAGACCTTTGAGTTGACCTCCTTAAGAAACCTACATGAAAGAATATATTATCATGGAATATTTGAGGACTTATTAGTCCTTAGAAACAACTTCTACTCAAAAACTGTAACATGAGAAATAAACATGATATTTTTCTAATATAAGAAATCAAAGTGTCAAGAAAAAAATTAAAGCACACAAGGAATTAGTATTGGCTTAAGTTAGATTTTTTCCTAAGAAACACTAGTGGGGGTCTATGAGGCATTTCTATGCCTAGAAACAAAGATAGGTTTGATGGAATACTACTTTGCCACTCTAAAAACAACATTGAAACTATGTTAATAGAACATTGCTCCAAAAATCACTAGATTTTGTCTAATATCTATTTCCCTTAATATGAGGTTAAAAGGAATATTCTTTGGAAAAATATTCTCTTGTAAAGAAAATAATGATTATATCAATTGGTTGATGGTAGGAGACTTCAACACACACTCTTCCCATTTAAGAAATTTGGAGGCCTAAAGCATTATTAAGATAACATGATTTTTTTTATAATTAATTGCATAAGAAAGTCTAATGGACATAGAACTTAAGGGCTCTTTATTCACATGGAAAAAGAGAAGAATTGAGCATTAATTGATTTAAGTGAAGGGTATGTGCAGGATCATGATGGGCCAAAAAGTGGCAATATGATGGGTATGTGGCTAAAACTTTTTTTTAACCCAAAATTGATGAAATGAAAAGCATTTTTAAATGAGATTCTCAGCTTTCCACCAATATAAATTATGCTTTAATTTGAATTTAATAGAAGTAATTGTTATTATTCATTTCTATTTGAATTATGACTAAATTCTTGATTGATAGGCTAATTGAAAACATCTATAGCTTTCAAACGGTGTCACATTTTTTGACTCTGAAACATGCGTCACATTCTATGCTTTACATAATATGGGATTAAAAAATTAAAAAAATCCAATTTCATGAAGTTTTGACCAAGTTAAAATTAATTCAGGACATGCAAGGATTTTATATTTTTTAAATTTGTAATAAAAAAATTATAATTAATTATTTACTTGGAAAAAAAGAATTACAAAAGATATATGCATCACCTTCAGGGACATGGAGTCATCCTACTTATATATGTAAAATCTTATAAAAAATATTATCATTTTATTGTGTGTTTAGAGATTGGTCAAATAGACACCTACTTCTTATTTTTTCCACAGAATTTAAGTACTTACTATTGCATTGAAATTTCAAAGATTTTCAACAAATGGATTTTTTTACTAAAAAATCCTTATAAAAGTTTAGAAACTACATTCAATTTGCTACAAATTCTATTCTTACATATTTTTGAAATAATATAGATAACTTATTCAAATTTTTACGTCAAGTAACTGCCTAACTCTGATTTTTCTGAATTTTTTGCCACTTAAGGGCCTATTTTTTCCATGATAATCCTGCACATACCCTGAAGCTTGATAAGTTCCTCATTTCATGTAACTAGATATTTTTGTGAATTGAAATTCAAACACTTACTCTTAAATCTGGGTCTCACCTTGTTAAGCAAGTACTTTTTTTGATTTGTCATAGGGACTCTGAAGCTTTGTTCTGGGGGGATTATTGAGATGGTCACCCTCCTCTTCTCTCGATATACCCTCATTTACAGGCTCTTAGTGATAGTTTTATTGGTGTTGGTTGGTGTAGGGTGGCTGATTATAAGTTAGTTCAACACTTGGGGCAACATTTTGTGTGCAATTAGAAAGATCCCCATGAATGGCCTCTTGGGGGACTGAGGAGCGATGAGATTTGGCTAGGATTCTTGCTAATAGGGAATGCTCATCTCTTTTGGACATGGATACTTTGGCTTGGGGACAGGATTCAACAGGGAAGTTTTTGGTGGCCTCTATTTACCTTCAGTTGGACAAGAAACTTTTTGGGAGGATTGGTGTTCCTTGGTGGAAATGAGTGTGGAACATGTTCTCTTGGCCCAAATGTAACTTTTTTATTTGGTTGCTAACTAAGAATCTATGTCTCACTTGGGATAATTTGCAAAAAAGAGGTTTCAATGGCCCATATATTTGTGTTATGTGACATAATAGTGAGGAGTTCTCTTCTCACATTTTCTTCCAGTGTTCTTTTGCTAGGGAGATGTGGCATCTCTAGTGGGGGGTTTGGAATCTACCCTATTCACATGTCTCTTCGCTGGTTGAGTTTTGGGCTTATCTTGGTTTACCGCCAGTTAAGAGTTCTTTTCTTTAGGTTGCTTGAGACATTGGGCCTTCCTTTATTCTTTGGAATCTTTGGCTGGAATAGAATCATTGGATATTCCAAGGGCCACATTTTGTTGTCAAGCAGTTGTGGCAGTGAATTATTTGCACTCTCTAGGAGATGGTCATGGCTAAGTGTTATCTTGGTAGTCCTGTGGATTATGTTGATTTGGAGATTTTTAGAAGGTTGAGATTCCCTACTCGAGAGAATGGTATTCCTATTAGATATATGTGTAGACGGGTTAAGGAAAAAGTTGTTAGGGAAGGTAGATGGCATCCTCCCCCTCCTAGAGTACTAAAGATTAATACATATGGCTCTTCTAGACAAAATCCTGGCC
>VDFB02233431.1:0-20373 GCA_007258455.2 Sequoia sempervirens | reverse complement strand
TATCGTGTTTGAGCACGCCTGGGCCTGGTTTTGTTTTGTCAAAAGCGGATTTTTATTCCCCACCCTGGTAATATAATAATTTTTTTATACGAACCCCAATTTTAAAATCTGATCAAAGCGTGTGTTGTTATTAGTGTTGTTGAATATTTTTTCCATCAATCTGGATTCCACTCCCTCTCCCTTCTCCATTCTTGAGTGGATTGGGTGGGGTCTACCTGAAATGGGTTAATCATGCTACCCCTAGGCCGGAGAGTGTTCACGTGTGGCTCCCCTTAACCCTAACAACTTCCTTTTCCTTTGTCTATTCAAATCATGCCACATGCATCTTCAATCCATTGTACTTCTCATTCCATTTTTTCCTTCATGTAGTACATTGAAATTAGAGATCGTCTCTTGAGTGTATTGTCATGAGTATGGGTTCTAGACTGGCAAAGTCATTAAGGAATTGACATCGTCTCTTGAGTGTATTGTCAAGAGTATAAGTACCAGTTGATGTCATGTACATTGAAATTAGAAATCGTCTCTTCAGTGTATTGTCGTGAGTATGGTTCAAGTCTATCAAAGCCATTAAGGGATTGACATCGTCTCTTGAGTGTATTGTCATGAGTATGGGTTCCAGTCTATCAAAGTCATTAAGGGATTGACATCGTCTCTTGAGTGTATTGTCATGAGTACGCATTCCAGTCGATGTCATGTACATTAAAATTAGAAATCATCTCTTGAGTATATTGTCATGAGTATGGGTTCAGGTTCCAATCTCTCAAAGTCATTGAGAGATTGACTCTGACTCAATAACATTTATGGGAGATTTGAATCTTGGTGGATAACATATTCCAGGAACATACTATTAAACTCAACCAATTGAACTGCAATCAAAGTCATTTAGGGATTGACTCTGGCTTAATCACATCTATGGGAGATTTGAATGTTGGTGGATAGCATAATCTAGGAGCATACTATTAAACTCAACCAATGGAACTACAATCCTTCAATGTTGGTAGATAGTGTGATCAAGGAACATACTATCACCCTACCCAAAAGCTACAATCCTTCGATATTATTTTGAAATTTTCGCTAATTAGATTAGTTTAGTTGGTAGTCCAATTCAAATTATGGTATTTATATCGGAGTTCAACTACATAGTTTTTTAGTCAAATTCATTGACCTATATAATTCAAAGCATTAAAAACTTCTTTAAGTATTTTGCATTTAAATTGTGTAGAAATTTCTATATTGATATTTATGATCCAAAATGTCTAAGAAAATAAAAATTATCTTGTATTTAAATTTGAATTTAGAAATTTGGGTATTGGTGGTACCCTTTGAAGATGTGCTTCATTATCATATATTTATTTGTTTATGTTTATTGCCATAGAGCTCAATGTCATGTTCCAATCTCTTGTAGCAATAGTGGCTCAAAATGAACTAAATCATCACTTCCACTTAACCTTGTCATGGGCATAACCATCCAATAGCCTTTTCTTATCAATCACATTTTTGTAAGGATAACAAACTTGAGATTTGATACCATTTGATCTACAAAATGTTGGAAAAAGACTTCTAAATAACCACCAATTACACATTTCCTAGTGTTAACTCTACACATACTCTTATGAACTAAAACTACCTTGAATGAATATGCGTAAGAATTTGGTTAGATCATCCAACTATACAAACAAACATGAAAAAAAAGTAAAGATGCATCCAACAAATTCAACACACACACAATCAAAGAAATTGATCGTGTGAAATATACCTAGAGAAACCCTCAAAAGAGAAGAAATATTCAAACCTTATTTTCCTCATGCGACTAAATTGAATCGAGTACAAATCTTTAGCATATTCAAATGAACTTATGGAACTCCTTCAATTACAATGGGCTCCTAACACTAGCAAATGGTCAAAACACCATGGAAATTGTGTTATCCCTTTGCAACCATCATTTTGAACATGAAAAGGTTACAATTTAGAGTTAGCTCTCTACTATGTGTTTAATGTGCTTTTAGTACTTTCTCTCATCCATACATCGAAGTGAAATTCAAATGTTAGGAACTCGAACTAAGAAATCAAAACTAACATAGCCCTCTTTGACCTCCTAATTTGTTTTTATTAATTTTGTTGAAAAATGATTTTACTCGATTAGTAGGAGTGAAAAAGATTAATTTGGATGCTTAGAGTTAATTAATTATTTTATAAATTAATATGAAAGGAAAATGTAATTTAAATTTTATTGTATAGTTAAAATTAAAATAAATTAATTATATAGTTTATTTTGATAAGTGAGAATTTTTTTTCAAAAAAAAAATGTTAAGAAATAGGTTTTTATTAAAGTGAAGTTTAAAGTAGTTAAGTTGAATTTATTAATTGATATTGGATAGATTGGAATGTGTGATTATTATTGTAAACGTTATAATGAGAGATAATTTGGTGTATATGTAAGTTAGCAAGAACTTGCATGAAATGATTTTGAGTTAAATACGGATCTAATAGGAGTTCACTTGAAGGAACTCATGTAAATGAAAGAAAGCAAAAGAGAAATAATAAAAAATAGAAAAATGAATTATGTGTTGGCTTCCTATCAAGTTATGGTTAAATAGTTTTTGGTTTTCATCATATGTTGAGAAAAATATCTAAGTAGAAGGTTAAAATGCCTTAATCTAAACCCTACTAAAACCTTTAGGGATTAGATTTATGGGAATTTTGTATTGTATCACATAACTTTGTGTTATGTTTTTTCATTGATTTATGACTTATCAATACCCGTGTTTTAAGTTATCCTTGTTAAATGTGTCATTCATCATTAGAAATCACTTCATTTTTCATGCTTTCATTAGCCACAATGTGTTACTTTTCCTACTAACTATTTACCTATGCGGTGAAGCTCCCTCATATGGCATGGAAAATGATAATGCCAAACAAGTTTTCTTTTAGGAAAGGAAGGGTATGAGAAATTAAATTATAATATTAGTAAATATGGCATGGAAAATGATGATACCAAACAATATGATCCAAAAGAATTCATGGACAACATGAGAAGTATTAGAAGATCTGATTATGAGCACCATTACTTGGAAAAGGAGGTTTGCGCAATAGTTGCTTTGACTAGGCTAATAAATATCAAATGAGGGAAAAGTGGAAAAATACTGTGTTGACAATCAAAACAAGCAAGCAAAATGATCCCAATTATAAAAGAGCTTTCTTAGAGGTCAAGGATCTAATTGAGAGTATGAGAATCGATTTTGATAATGTTGATACTCTAGGGATAATTCCACCAAGAGTCATGTAGGTAGATCGTGGGGTTTAGGGAAGGAAATCAAAGGGCTTTATTTGAAATGTACCAAATATACTTGTTATAGCTTCACCCACTAAAGAGATCCTTGCTCCATCACCTAAATTAATTTAAGTTAAGGCTCTTGCTTTCAACCACATCTCAACCATTGATGATTCATGAGCATACTAAGAGATTTGATTATTTTATACCCAATAATGACCCCATTAGGGAGGTCATAGCTTCCTCTGAACACCAATGGAGAATTTCAGCCACTACTCCAAATGCTCCTATAATGATGACCCTCTTGAGTAATGATATTATTATGGAAGATATAAGGAAAAACACATGCCAAGATTTTATGTCCAATGATGAATTTATTAGAATTGATGAATTCACAATTCTTGTCCTTATTTAAATAAGGATCGAGGCCCAAATAGAGGAAAAAATGAGGGAAAAGGATTCACAATTAATGAAAGATGAATAGGATGCAACCAATTTTTTTAGAACTTCTAATCTTGAGGTAGAGAAAATTACACTTGAAGAAGGAAGAATGATGTGGAAACTCACTAAATGTTAAATAATTGTTTCCTTTTCATGCCTCCCACTTATCTCTTAACTCAAATCTAGAGTGTTTCCCTATATAGAGATATGGGGATACATCATATCATATTGTGTATGTAATCAATACAGGAAAAGTGAATCAACCTATAATATTCTAGTCCCAACAACTCCAGTTCATGAGCATGAGATAGCATCTCCTACTACTTGGTTGGAATATAGACTTAGCTATTACCTTGAACACCATTAGGAGAAGAAAGGAAGAAAGTGATGTGTTTGAAAATGTTGAGCAGGCAAGGAAAATATACCTTAAATTTGAGTTCAATCATAGATAGATCATATCTTAGCAATATAGGATATGCTCCTAAATTTAATATACTAAAAAATATATGAGAACCCTCAAGAATGCAAGGGATACTTGATTATAAATAGAGTTAGATATCTCTACTCTAAAAGAAGCTTCCTTGGTTGTAAACACTAATTAATTCAATGAGGCAACTATGAGAAAGTTCTAAACAAACTATAGCAAGTTACTAGAAGAGAATTTCAACCTCGTTAAGGAATACAATGAGGATAGGTTAAATACAAAAAAAATCAAAGCCAAATCTTTGGAATCAGTCTCTAAGAAAATTAAACTTATTCCTAGCACATCACAAGACAATAATACTTTGCAAGAAGAAATAATAAAACTAAAGAGATAGACTATATGCAATAAGGGAAAATAAAAAAGGCATCAAGAGATAAAGGCTATGAAAGACACTAAAGACCTAATCAAGGATACTTTTAGAGAAAGGGTGCAGAATGTCATAAGATTGGTTGATGACTTGTGGGAACACCACACATATTCAAAAGGCCCTAAATCATAGAAATGATTTCAATCCCATACTAGTTAAGATCAATATAAAGTGGATCATATGAGTAATTCAAATGAAAGAAATACACAAGAACTCCAAGTATTTATTTGACAATCCAAATAGAATCAAGCATTGGTATATGAAACTATCAAGCTAATAAATTATGTCTCTACTTTCATGGACAATATGAAGGGTCTTCTAAAAAAGAAATAGATGAGTTCAAATCTCTCATCGCTTCACATTTTATAGCATTGTAATATTGAAATAAATAGAGGAAGGCAATATAGATTTAGAAGGATGAATTCAATGTTTTGATATTCATTTTTGTGATTACCTCAATGAAGGATAAGAAAGTAGATATTTTACTTTTAGTTTTTAATTGGAAAAAATGCTAAATCTTGAGACAAGAGTTGAGAATTTCATTAAGGAAACACAAGTGGCATTAGATGCTAGATATGCTTCCAATGTAAATAAAATAAAGACAACCCTAGAAGCAAACTAGCCTTGTGATGAATATGAAGAATGGGTAAGAGTGTACACACCAAAAGTAAATTATTTTAAATATATATTTTTTAATTCTTTCGAGAGTTGTTTCTCTTCTTTTGGGATCATGTAATGTAATCAACATCTAAAGAAGGATATCATGAATAATGACATATAGCCCTAACACAATCAATATTATGACAAAAATGAGTGGTCAAGGTACAATAAAAGTTAAGTTAGGCATGATAATATTATGTATGTCAACATGTAATGTCATGTGGATTTTAGAGCATTATCACATCAAAAGGAGAAATATAGCAAGATTGAATGGACAACACATGATTTCTAAATGATGTATCATAGGGAAACTACAAGGTAAGTTGGAAATGATCACCCCAATATAAGAATGTGAAGTTCTTGGGTATCATCAAGGGATTGTGATCAAGTATCACTCAAAGAAAAAATTGTGAAGGGGTGCATCAATGTTGAACTCGTAGAGGCTTATGGATCTTGAGGAATGTGGTTATCAAGTTGAAATGTATTTAGAATTAGGATACATCCTAGAAGATATGTCATGGACAATCCAATTTAGATCTAATTGTCTTGTTGAGAGCAACTAATCTAGAGAAGGTAAAGATTTGGAAAGCAACCAAGTCCAATCTTTCCAATCTGAAGAAAATATGTTTAGTAGTATGGTAGTGATAGCTATATGGGGACTTGGTCTTCACAAGGAAATTAGCCTCATAAATGAAAAAGGAGAATGTCATTTTGAAATCACATCCTTCATGTTAACATATATCCTTTTCTTTCAAGTAAATGTTTTAGGCTAATTGTGAAGGAATGGATTCTTAGGACCATTTGAAATTTTCACTCCTTCATCAATGTAGATTTTCTAATTATAGGGGTTATAATTTTCTTATGAGGGTTATCATCTAAAACACTTCTCAATCCCATGCATAAATCCAAAGCTTTCAATAATCTAGACCTAAATAACACTTTAAAAATTAATAACAACCTTCCAAGACTAATTATAAATCTAAATGATAAATTTCAATCATACAAGTGAGATGATCCTTGTCATTTAGTTAGAAATAAATATTATTAGCAATGTAATAGGGAGAAATTGTGTACAACATATTAGTGCAAGGAATTTAATTCAATTACCTCCAAGAATGAAATACTTAAATTTATTTTGTAATTGAATCCTTCTAATGAACATGTATACTTTTCTTAAAGAATTGATACGATATTTCTATTTGTTAATAAAAAATTATCTCTATTATTTTTATTTGTTTCAAGAAGTTTCTTTTATATTTATATAGTATTTCACCATGAATAATATCAATTGAGACCTAATTAATTAGATGTCATGACCAGAGATTACAACCGTTGGAATGTTCGAGCATCAACCCACGCAAAATTTTTGCAGACACCAGGGATTGCAGTATGATGGAAGGAATCAACCTCGATGGCCCTCCAACAGGAGAAGAGGAAGAAATTTTTAGAATAGCAAAAGAAATGAAACCTCTCAGGCATGGCAGGCTCTGACTACCCAGGTCGTTAGAAAAGGGGGTGTTGGAATGGATGGTCGAAAGGTTGGTCAGTCAATGGAGAATGAAGGGAGGTTCATATTGATTTTTTCAAATGGAAGAGTGGATTTCAAATAGCTGGAAGGGAAATTTGGTGACCAAAAAACTAGAGTGAGAAAGCAGAGTCAAGCAAGGTAATGCCAAACTTTTTTCACACCACAATGGTCTCTTTGTTATTGGAAAATAGAGAGTGGAGTGATTCTATTAGTTTTCTTAAGGCTCATGCCTTTTTTATGAGGTGGGGTGGGAAATGACCGACTTTCACTAAGGTTAGGGCCTGGTGTGATAAAAATTGGGGTAAGGGTTGTGGTCTAAAAACTCTAGAAAATGGCTTTTACTTGGTGATTTTCCAAATAGCCCAGGATAAAGATTGGATCATTAACAATGGTCCATTCATGATGGAAGGTAGGGTTTTTTTCATTCTTGACTGGAGTCCAAACTTTGATCCTAACAATGCCAAGGTAGAGGAAGTGCCTATGTGGATAAGGTTGAAGAATCTTGCTCAAGAATATTAGGATCTAGAAACTCTCAGAAACATTGGAAACAAGCTAGGAGTTTTTGTGAAGTCAGAGGAAGCTATGGAAAAGTCTAACTTTAGCATGTTTCCTAGGATTTACATTTTAAGGAAAATAAAACACCCTTTGCCATAAATGGTTGAGCTAAAAATAGGGGAGGGTGTCTAGCGTCAAAAGGTGGAGGTGGAGGATGCAATGGTTTCTTGTGCAAAATCTTTAGGGAAAGAACATTTAGATGGACATTGTCCAACTGTGGCGAAAGGAAAGGGGTTAGCACAAAATATTCTGGCTGAGGAGTTGGTGGCTTTAATTGAATCTGCAACCTGGGAAGATTTGTGGATCTCACAAGAATGGGGTTCTCATGGGAGGCCTTTGATCAATCATACTTGTTTGCAAACTAAAGAATATTTAGTTTGGGGTGGTAGCTGGAAAGAGGGAAAAAAAATTATCCTTGAAAATGAGTATGAAGAAATGTCTCAAGAGAGGGATTCCTACAACTCGAACCATTTGAAAGAGTCATTTTTTAGTAAAAGCACAGAGCAAGCTAAGATGGAGCTAGCTTTAGAAGGGTTTCTGGGGAACTTGAATAGTCGAGGAGATGGAAATGATGCTCTGAATGAGTAGTTAGAATCCCCTAGAATGGATGAAGAGGTAAATGTTGGGCAGAATAGTCAAATAGGGTAGACGGCCTCGAACAAGTTTCTTCTATGCAAGGTTATTCACATTCTCCAAGCAAAACACAGAGTGCAAACAAGTTCTTGAATGGTCGAGGTGAAAAAACTAGAGAAGTTTTGGCTCATAATTCTCCAGTTGATAATAGGAAAAGCTTTGAAGGTGAAACCAAGTCTTATGAAGTCAATCTATTAGGGGAAATGAAGATGTTGTGTTTAAAGATATCCCCATTTCACCCATTAGGAATCTTGAGAGTGCCTTTGAAGGAGTTAGAGACAGTGGAGGCACCCTAGAAGATTCAGACTCTGAGATGGTGTCGGATGAGGAGCTTGGTGGTGAAGATTTGCTTGGTATGCAGGATAGCATATGAATTGTGGAAAAGAGAATAATTGAACAATCCTCTACTCAAATCAATAAGGAAAATATTGGAGAGAAGAAAAAGTGTGGTCCTAAAACTAATAGGATGTGCCTTGAAATGGCTAAGAATGCGGCAGGTCAGAGCAAATTGAGATTGGGAAAAGGCTATGTCTTTTCTTGAAAGCCATGAAAATCCTATTTTGGAATGTTAGGGGTTGCGATGCCCCTGAAAAAATTCATTTGATCAAAATTTTTTTTGATCAAACAAGGCCGGCTTTGGTTTTTCTTTAGGAAACTAAAATTAACGAGCTAGATTTTCCATTTTTTTTAAATGTTTTAGCAAATGGAAATGCTCTCTTACTGGTGTCGTTGGTGCCTCAAGTGGCCTTGGTGTCCTTTGGAATGAATCTCTTGTAGAAGTTCAGGTTGTAAGACAAGATAGGTATTAGCAATGGTTGTGTTGAATCAAAACAGCTTAGGACAAGCTTTTTTGTTTTCAATATTTATGGTCCTACTAGCTCGACCCAAAAAAAATTGTTTTGGCAGGATCTCTCTTCTTCTTTAGATCTTGAGAATGGGAGGATGTTTCTCTTGGGGGGAAATTTCAATGCTATCTTGAAGCCTTCTGATAAATTGGGTGGTGTGTGTTGGGTCAATCAAATTCAACAGGATTTCAATGATTTTGTTGTAAACAATGGGTTGTTTGAATTACCTTTTAGAAATGGTGATTTCACCTAGACGAATAGGAGGGGGGGTTTTCTTAATATAGATAAGAAGTTGGATCGATTCTTTCTGGTTGGGGATTGGGCTACTCATCAATGGACTTGTGAGGCAAAGATCATTCCTATCACTGGGTCAGACCATTATCTTGTAGGCTTGAGAATCCAAGAAGAAGCCACCCCAGATCATTGTCCTTTCAAATTTGAAGCAATGTGGTTTTGGACTGAAGGGTTTAAGGATCTAATTGTTGGTTGGTGGAGAAGTTCCCCTCAAAGAGATGGTAATAAATCTTTCATTTTCTTTAAGAACCTCCAATTCTTAAAGAACTGATCAAGAAGTGGAATAGGGAATCCTTCAAGAATGTTTTTGCAAAAAAGCTAAGGTTAGAGGGTGAGTTGAAGGTTCTGCATACAAAAGTGATTGAGAAGGGAATGATGGAAGATGATTTTGAGTTGGAAAAGCATCTAAACAAAGAATATTCTAAAATTTTAGCGCCAAAGGAAGTTTTTTGGAGGAAGAAATCTCATGAATGTTGGCTAAAGGAGGGGGACAGGAACAATTTTTTTCATAATTCTGTGAAGTTAAGTAGATCGAACAATAAAATATTTTTTTATCAAGGATATGAATGGAAATGTTTTTTCTGATGTGGAGCAGATTAATAAGGAAGCAATAAGGCTTTTATCTTAATTGTTTAAGGAAAATTCAAATGCTTTAGCATCAGATCTTGGCATTTTAGACATAATCCCTAGTTCTGTTTTGGAGGCTCAGAATGTCATGCTTATGGAGAAAGTTTCTTTAAAAGAAGTTAAAAGGGATTTATTTAGTTTGGGGGGAGACAAAGCTCCAGGGTCAGATGGATTCTCGGCTTGTTTTTTCCAAAAAAATTGGGATATTTTTGCTCAAGATTTGTGGGAGGTGTTGGATGAATTGAGGAAAGGGGGCTTTATCCTTAAGGATTTAAACAACACTTTCATTGCTTTAATCCCTAAAATATCGATGGTAAATTCCTTTGAGGATTATAGGCCAATTTCTTTGTGTAATATGGTCTATAAATTAATCTCTAAAGTGATTGCAAATGGGCTGAAAAGGGTTCTAGATTCAGTGATATCAACATAACAGAGTGACTTCTCCCTAAATAGGTCTATATTTGAAGGTGTGATTGTTTCCCATGAGGCCATTCATTCTATTAGAATGGCTAAAACAGAGAAGATTATGGTAAAGTTAGATACCAAAAGGGCTTATGATGAAGTCAATAGGGGTTTTCTTTTGAAAGTTTTAGAGAAATTTGGCTTATGCAAAGAATGGGTGGCGTGGATTTAGAGTTGCATTTGTACTCCCCAATTTTCTATCTTGGTGAATGGCAACTGTAAGTGGTAGAAGGAAAAAAGAATTAAACAATGCATCTACGCTTCTAAATAAGATATTGCATCTAAGATTAAGAAATTTAAACTAAATTAAACTACAAAATCTACAGAAATTTATCCTATTGCTCTCTAACTCTAAAGACTTCTCTAATTTACTTAGCTCTCAGATTCGTAAGCTAATTAAACTATTAAGTGACACTTAGAGAATGAGAATTAATCTATTATGATTCTATAATGCAACTAAGATGATTCTACAGTAAAATTCATGAGAAATAAACTACTGTAAACAGCCATGATTGAAAAACTATGAAGTGCTGAAGAAAGCTTGATGGATTGATCCTAAAACTTGATTGCTAGAATGCTTGAATGTTTGGAAACCTGCAGAGTAAAATTGCATAAGTTAGGATCCTTTTTGTGTAGCCCAAGAGCTGTATTTATAGCTTTCACGGCAGCACAATTGCACAGGAAACCGGGATGAGGGGCTGTGATTTCTTCTGGAGAATCTAAAGGCTTGGGATGAGAAGAAGGAGCTGATCATGGAGAATGGTTTCTCCCCATGAAAACACCAGGCAAGATAAGAGGGAAGGTGGGTGGAAGGTTGTTGAGAGAACTTCCTGCAAATTTTTCCTGAAGCTTTCCCGTGAATGGCAGTGCCATTAATTTGATTGGTGAGAAATAAATATTTATTGGTGAGTGAATAGTGCAAATTTTATGCATAAATTTAAATAATTTTAATTTATTTAAATTTAGCAAAAGGAGGAATAAATAATTTAATAAATCAAACTATAGGGTTTGTTTTATTAAATTAAAAGGAGAATGATAATTAAATAAAAGATTTTTAGCAATCTTTATTTAATTAAGAAGAAATGTGATTTTAAATAACACAATTTATTTAAATTGTGTATTAATTTTAAGATAGAAGAAATAATGATACTAATTAAATAAAACAAATTTTTTAATTTTGTTTATTTAATTAAGAGAGAAATAATATGATGAAAATGATAATAATTAAATAAAACAAAGTTTTTAATTTTGTTTATTTAATTAGGAGAGGAAAATAGAAGAATTATAAATGAACTTAATATAAATAAATATTTCTATTTATTTACTAAGTAGAAGAATTTAAGATTAATTAATCAAATAAGTCGTATTCAATTAATTAGATTCTCCAGACCATTTTTAGGTGTCTACATTTTGCCCCTCTTTGAAGTGATGTGTTTACACAGTGCTTCAAAGAATGATTTTGCTTCAGCTGCCAGTATTGACGGAAGGTTTCAAAGCATGCCCCAGACTTGCCCCAGATGTTGAATTCCGAAATGATAATGATATATGCCCCCTCGGGAGATAAATTGATGAATTTTGGATTTTTTATGAATTTTCAAAAATTTTGAATTTTTATGATGGTTTGATGATGAATTGATGAAGAAACAATTTATCTCCTGACAAGATTGTAAATGCCCCAGTGATTGACAAGAATAAATAAATCCCATTAAAATCCCCCAAAAATAGCCTATAAATGCTCCAAAGGTCATTTTCAAAAGTCATTTGTGCATTGACTTTGACAACCATGAGATAGAGACCCTCTAGAGTATTCAGAGCTAGGATGTCGATCCCATACCACACCCACCGACTTGAGCGTGTGCGCCGTCATCAGCGTCCAGCTGACTATGGACCTCTGGTATGTACCTCAACTTGTCCTCGAAATTTGTGCCTTTATTTTTGATGTTTTTTGCATGTTTTTAGAGTTTTAGCGCGCGTTGAACGCGGTGTAGCGTGCCCGTGTTTTTTTGTAGCGCGTCATAGTTTTAGCGCGTCTGGTCAATAGCGTAGCACATCTAGTAAGTTCTGTAGCGCGTCAGAATTTTTAGCGCGCAAGGTCAGTTGTGTAGCACGTCAGTGAAATTTTGTAGCGCGCCAGATATTTTAGCACGCAGGGTTAGATCTGTAGCGCGCCTGGTGAGTTTTGTAGCGCGCCAGAAATTTTAGCACGTTAGGTTGATTTTGTAGCGCTTTTGGTATAGATTGATGTAGCATTGTGCGATTTGATTTTCGTCGATTTGTTTTTGATTCCATCTATTTTAGTTTGATTTTGACTAAAATATGTGGGAATTGATCTCATGATGAGCGAGATCTATTGATTGATAATAATTACCCTCATGATAGGCGAGGAATAATTATGCATTCTGAATGATTGAACCCAATTGATAGATGAGGGTTCCCTGATGATTTGATAGGTTGATAGGTAAAAGCACAATGTTTAGAAAATTTGATGATCTTGTGATATTCTGATTAAAATGTTTTGTTTTGTATGAGTATAGGAGCAGTTAGATGTCATCCAGGTGCGAGAGCAGTTCCCGTGGCCATTTGATATGATACCGAGACTGTCACCTGATGAGAGACAGCATATTGCTGCTTGTGGTTTGGCGACTTTACTTGACATGCCCCATATTAGACTCAATAGGGGTCTATTGACAGCATTGGCAGAGCGGTGGCATAGTGACCACAACACCTTTCACTTACCTACTGGCGAGATGACCGTGACGCCAGAGGATGTATGGCGTATTCTTCGTATTCCCTTTGTTGGTGAGATCGTGGTTCATGATTCAGAGGAGGTTGGCGGTGTAGAGGCCATGCAGAGAGCCTTTTAGGATCCCCACATTGCAGGAGAGTGGATCCCATGGATAGATATATATGAGTCATATGCTCCTCTTCCTTCAGTTTTGGCGGGTTTCATTGGTAGATTCCTTTGTCCTGATAAGAGGTCAAAGGGTCTATCGCTTGGATGGGGTCGTGTGCTAGAGGGCCTGGTGGTCCATAGGACGAGATATGCATGGGGCATGTGCATGCTTGCCCAGTTATATCATGATTTGCATTGGATAGTATATCTCGGCAACAGTAGTTTATCTGCAGGGGCTACCCTTCTCCAGGTATGGGCCTGGGAGCATATTGTTGTTACGCGTCTCGTACCAGTGTTGGCTAGACCAACGACGAGGCCATATGCATTTTGATATAGAGGCAGGCCTACCCAGCATATGATGGGTAAGCTTGAGTATTGGAGATGGATCGTTGATGATATAGAGGCAGTGACCTGGCGTCCATACCTAGACTGTGATGCCTGGGACGACGATGATATTGAGTTGGGGTTCTTGTCTGATTCTATGTATTTGATTAGGAAGAGCCCTAGGGTTTTGGAGCGGTTCCTATTTCGTCGTGTGTACAGACAGTATGGTATTGTGCAGTGCATGCCATTGGGTGTAGCACATTATGGATGGCGACAGATTGATGTTCCTGACTGGGGTCCCAGCTTGCCTTACGGGGCACTTGTTGAGGGTTACTGTGCTCAACAGCCATCAACATGGGATGTTCGGCGGGATATTGTCGAGGCGCCTATTACTCCTGAGTATGGAGAGTATCTGGCTCTACATCCTCCTCCACGGATCACTATTCCAGATGAGCCAGCACCTGTACCAGCGGCAGCACCAGTAGTAGCACCGGCAGCACCAGCAGTAGCACCAGCAGGGGGTGTTCAGGTTGGTCAGAGACGGGGTAGAGAGGAGGATGTTGATGTGGATGTGGAGAGCAGCTCGGAGACCGATAGTGATGAGAGCTCTGATAGTAGTGACGATGATGGCGGAGATGGGAGGGGTCTGAGCATAGCAGTTTCATCAGAGCCATCCTCCAGTGCGCCTCGTAAGAGGCAGGTTGTTACGTCTTCATCGGCAGATCCCTCAGAGATTGCGGGTTTACAGGTGCAGGTGCAGACATTGCAGGGACAGTTAGCACAGGTGTAGGGTTTATTAGCTCAGACTCAGGCTCAGATACAGGCACAGCTAGCTACTGCTCAGACCCAAATCACATCTCTGATTAGTGAGAGAGATGGGGCTTTACAGGCAGCAGCGACCGCACAGGCTCAGGTGACAGGATTACGAGCACAGTTGTCCACAGCCCAGGCATAGATCGCAGCCTTGACTTCAGAGCGGGATACCATTAGACGGATAGCTGAGACAACACAGGCGACTGCAGAGAGGTTACAGAGAGTAGCAGATGGGACTTCTGTAGCGGATTATATGCGAGAGGCCATGCGAGCAGGTGCTGAGATTGAGTTCTACCAGAGCCGCTACCATGAGTTTTTCCCCCCAGAGCAGAGAGTCAGCTATGCTCAGTCGCGCTCAGAGAGGACTCGATCGAGGACAGTGAGCAGAGGTGTGACACAGCCTCTTCCGAGAGATCCGAGAGATCCTGGGACGTCTGGTGGTGGTACCGATACTGGTGTTAGACCTGCTCCTTCTGGTGGGAGTACTACTTGAGATTATATGTGTACCCATTGAGATTGATACAGCCTTTTTTTGACATGATGTTATTTTCATTCTTTTCAGACTTCATTGTATACTTTACACTTGATGAGATATATATGTGCAACGGTTCGATTGATTTATGACATGATTTTATGTGTTTGATGTGATGGATGCATTGATTTTATGATGTATTGATGTGATGGATGCATTGATTTTATGATGTATTGATGTGATGGATGCAGTAATGATGATGTGAAATGATACTGATGATGTATTTCTTTTCTTAATGAGATGTAATGTATGATAGATAAAACATGATGTTAATGTAATGATGTATGGAAATGTAATGATAGTGATAAATGAATATGTGATAAGTGATAAATGAAATGATGTAATGAATTGTAAATGGTATGTAAAAATGTAATGATGAATGAAAATGTAAATGAAATGTAAATGGATGATGAATGGAAATGTAAATGAAATGTAATGATGTATGAATATGTGATGATAGATGAGATGGAATGCAGTAATGTGATGATGTAAATGTAATGATAGATATGAATGATAAGTGAAATGAATGATGAATGATAAATGTGATGGTAAATGTAAATGTAAATGAAATGTAAATGGATGATGAATGGAAATGTAAATAAAATATAATGATGTATGAGTATGTAATGATAGATGAGATGGAATGCTATAATGTGATGATATAAACGTAATGATAGATATGAATGATAAGTGAAATGAATGATGAATGATAAATGTGATGGTAAATGTAAATGTAAATGAAATGTAAATGGATGATGAATGGAAATGTAAATAAAATATAATGATGTATGAGTATGTAATGATAGATGAGATGGAATGCTATAATGTGATGATGTAAACGTAAAAATGAATGGTGTAACATAACGTGTATATGATATCACAAAATGAGATTTTTTATTGTGAATTTATGATGATATGAAGAGATGATCCTATATGCATGTTGATTATGAAAATTGCATGTGTCAAGTATACTCAATCTTAAATAAGAAAAGATAACATCATTTGTGAATGAATCATTGTAACTTGTGCTACTAGTACTCTGTAGATGTATTATTATGAATGTAATCTATGTTAACCATGCAAATGCCTATTTTATCAATGCAAATCTAAGTGTCATTTCAATAATCATTTTATTCTGCTTTGTATCATCACTGAGCTTTATTTTAAAATGTTGAAAGCGAATACAAGCATCAATGATATGAGATAAACCAATGATGACCTGATTATTTCTTTCATGATTTTGGATATTGCAAGCGAACACAAGCATCATGGTATAAGATAGACCAATGATGACCTGAGCATTTCTTGCGTAAACAAACAAGAATTAATCATTTTCTTAAATGAATCAGAATGTCATCCATGATACTTGGTAGAGCATTTCCCATGACAATTCACAAAATAATAATGACTAACTCACAAACAGCAAACAAAGAAAAGGTATCATTCTTCTTCCTTACTTCTCTAGTTCAATACATCATTGAGTTGCTTCAAAGAAATGATAATCAAATGATAAAAAGCACAACAATTCAAATTCTACTTAATGTATTTTCAAATCATTATTCAGATTAGATCATCAGTGTTGAGATGTGTGTGCTGATGTGTGCATGATTTTCCCAAATGTTTGACCAAATGATGTGACCTAAAGACCTATCCTAGGGGTCTCGGGGACTGATCAAAGATTAGTCTTGCCTACGTTATACATGCAGAGACCACGTAGTTCAACTGACACAGACTCCACTTTTGACTGATGTAGACTCTATTTTGATTTTCTGATGTTTTTGGATTTTGGATTTTCTAATGTTTTCGGATTTTGGATTTTCTGATGTTTTTGGATTTTGGATTTTCTGATGTTTTTGGATTTTCTGATGTTTTTGGATTTTGGATTTTCTGATGTTTTTGGAATTTGGATTTTCTGATATTTTTGGATTTTGGATTTTCTGATGTTTTTGGATTTTGGTGGATTGCCACTTGATGTTGTCATGTTTGACTGTCCTTCCATGCAAGCAGAAAGTCTACTTGTACTAGATAACACTAGGATGTTGCCCCCAAGCTAGGGTAAAACATGGTATCCCTGCTATGATATGGATAGTGATAATCTCAACTGATAGACGGAAATGATATGAAAGGAAACAATCGTAACAACACTGTACCTAGTAGATAGAGGAGTTTGGTGAAAATCACAAGTAACGCTTGTTTGCCAGGTTTTCATCACTTCGTTTTTTTTTAATTGTCCTCTTCTATTCTTTGTATTTTGTATTTTGTATTTTTTATTTTATTTATTTTTAATTTTGCATTTTTCCTTTTCCGCCATCATGACTCGCTTTCCGTGTTTTCATCAAGACAACTTTATTGACTGTGGCACTATATATCCTCAAGTGTAGAATCACCGGAGATGAATGTTGTTCATGGGCTCCTCCAACATGTCTCCCTCTGGTGTAGACAGTCGATATGCTCCTGATCCATAAACTAATATGATGACATAAGGTCCTATCCAGTTAGGTTCAAACTTGCCTTTCTTTTCCCTGTCTGCTTGATTTCTAGGGTTTTCTCGTAGGACCAAGTCTCTGATCTGGAAGACTCTAGGCTTAACCCTATGATTATAGTTCCTAGACATTCTTTGTTGATAGGTCATTAAAACGATTGGACAAACTTGTTGTCGTGACGCTTCATCAAGTAGCTCTAATTCCTAAAGTCAGACCTGGTACCCTCTTATCCGAATGAGTCCCTTTAGTGAGACTCGAAGGGATGGAATTTCTACCTTAATAGGTAGTATTGCTTCTAATCCATAGACAAGAGCATATGGTGTAGCTCCTGTTGGTGTTCTGATACTAGTCATGTAAGCCCAAAGAGCAAGGTTAAGCTGAACGTGCCAATCACGCCCTACCTCATTTACAGTTTTCTTGAGAATCTTTAGGATTGTTTTGTTGGAAGCTTCTACCTGCCCATTACCTTGAGGGTAATATGGGGTTGAAAAGTGATGTTGGATGTGAAACTTTTCACACAGTTCTTGGACGTCTTGGTTCTTGAAAGGCCTGCCATTATCTGTGATGATTGACTGGGGTATCCCATATCTACAAATGAGATAATTAAGAATGAAATATGATATTTGCTTTCCAGTGATTGTGGTTAAGGGAACTGCCTCTACCCATTTTGTAAAATATTTGGTTGCCGTGATAAATGAACTTGTGTCCATTAGATGAAGATGGGTGAATTTTCCTACCAGTCTAACTTAATCGCATGTAAAGGCCATGTAGTTGCAAATGGATGCAACTCCCTGCGGCCGGGTGCATGCATAAGATTTCTGCTATGGATCCCGCATTTGAACATCTTTGACAAATTGATAAGATTCTTGTTCCATGCGTGGCCGCGAATTTAAACCAAGAGTTTCTTATTAAAGATAATCCACTTGAATTTGTCTCCACAAATTCCTTCATGGACCTCGTGTAAAGCGGAAGCGGATTCGTCATGTTCTAAACAATGTAAAAGAGTACCATCTAGGCCTTGACGGTAAAGGGTGTCGGCAATAATAGTATGTTTGGCGGATTGGCGTATGAAGTTGCACTTTTGGTTGCGAGAAAGATCTGGTGGTAAGATATTATCTTTCAGATAAGCATACATGTCTCCATAAATGGAGGATTGGGCACTATCCAAAAGGCTTATGGTTTGAGATTTGGGATTTACGTATGCAGGATTTGATACTTGTTCTACAATAAATCGATAACGATCTTGAGTTTCAGGCATTTGTAGAAGAGATGCTATTGTGGCCATGGCATCTGCTGCTTTGTTCTCCATCTTGGTATCCGCTAAATTTGATTTCTAAGGAAGCATTTCTCGGTCATCCACCAGCCCTTGTGTACAAAATTATTGTGTCATCCTAGTTTGGTAATCATTGTTGACTTGTAGATGATTAACCGGGAGTCTCCTATACACCCGTAGGCCTTGATTTTCCATCCACAGCCACTTTTAATTCCAAGGATCAAAGCTTCATATTCTACCACATCGCTAGTGCAACGGAAGGTGCAAGCCCGTGATGATCGCGATTGTGTGCCCAAGAGGTGTGACAAATAGAATTCCTGCCCCTGATCCATGTTGTGTGTAGGATCCATCGAAGTAGAGTTGCCATGGTTGTGTTGTAATATTGAGAATATCTGCATTGGGAAATTCCATGGTCATAGGATGACTGTTTGATAATGGAGCTTTTGCTAATTGATCGGCGATGATTTGTCCTTTGATAGCTCGCCTTTCAACATATTGAATATCAAACTCACTGAGGAGCATGACCCACTTTGCCAACCTTCCTGTTAAAGCTACTTTGCTCAGTAAATACTTGAGAGGATCAATTTTTGCAACGAGCTTGATATTGTGAGTGAGCATATAATGTCGCAATTTTTGTGTTGCAAATATTACCGCTAAGCATGCATTCTTTTCAATGAAGGTGTAGTTTACTTCATGTCCATTGGAGGTCCTGCTGATATAGTATATTGCCTGTTCCTTCCCTTCTCTATCTTCTTGTGCTAGCAAGGCTCCTAAAGAGATATCTGTTGTTGCAATATATAGCAATAATGGCTTGTCTTCACTGGGTGGTACCAAGATTGGTGGTGTCATCAGATAATGCTTGATTTGATTGAAAGTACTCTCACACTGTTCATCCCATTTGGCCATTTTTATGCAAAAGATGTTGTTCGATACACCCCATCGGCCGCTTGAGAAATGAATCTTCCGATGGACCGTGAGTCGGCCTTGTAGATCTAATGTACCGGGATATTCTTAGGAGGTGGCATTTCCATAATGGCTTGGACTTTTGCTGGATCTACTTCAATTCCCTTTGTAGAAACTATGTATCCTAGGAGTTTTACTGATGTTACTCCAAAGGCACATTTCTTAGGATTCAATCCGACTTTGAATTTTTCCAACCTGTCGAATATTCTGGCCAATATTTCTAGATGTCCTTCCCTGGTGTAAGACTTTGCTAAGATATCATCCACATAGTCTTCCATGAAGGTGTGCATCATATCATGGAAGATTGTTGTCATAGCTCGCTGGTATGTAGCTCCTACATTCTTTAACCCAAAAGGCATGACATTCCAGCAAAAGGTGCCCCATGGACATGTAAAATGCCGGCTCTCTTTGGTCTTCGAATATCTTTTGATTTTGATCAGATCCTCAAAATCCATCCATGAGTGGGATAGCATTTGATGATTCCTACTGCGGGAGAGATCTACAATCATGTTCCATGCTTAGCAAAGGAAAATCATCCTTTGGACATGCCTTATTTAAATCCCAAAAATCAGTACATATTCTAATGGTGTTATCTGGCTTTGAAACAGGTACAATGTTGGATATCCATTCTGCATAATCAATAGATCTGATGAATTCAGCATCTAGTAATTTCTTCAAATCATTTTTCACTAATAATGCAACATGTGGATGCATTTTTCTCAGCTTTTGTTTTACTGGTTTAGTGCCAACTGGTAAGGATAAGTGATGCATAATGAGATCTGTGTCCAAGCCTGGCATGTCAGAGTATGACCAAGAAAAATTGATGCATCGTTCTTCAAAGAATTTGATAAAATCTGGCTTTTCTGTATCTGTCATGGATGCGGCCAGGTGTAGTATTCTTGCTTTCTCTGTTGTGCCAATATTA
>VDFB02233430.1:0-11723 GCA_007258455.2 Sequoia sempervirens | reverse complement strand
CCATTTTGGCGGTCTATGCTTGAAAATCATGTTTTGACGAAGGTTTTAGAGTATGTTTATTAAAATGAAAACTCTATTCTGGTGGGCTACACCTAAAAATAAGATTTTGACAAAAGTTTTAGGGTATGTTTATTAAGGTTTTAGAGTATTTTGGTGGGCTATATTCTTGATTCCTTAAATGATTTATTCAAATGGATTGTGACTAAATAAATGACTAACTATTTAGTCATTTTTATTTGTGTGACTAAATAATTTTTAATCAACAACCAAACTAGTAATTTATTTACTCATTTATAGCTGAGTTGGAAAAACTGAGTAGAATTTAGTCATTTTTAGTTGTCATGGACTAAAAGTTTGTCACCAGTCATTTATTTGCCAAATTCCCACTAGTGTGTGCTTCCCATGCATTAGGGCTTCTCTCTCATAATGTTGAGGGCCCTAGGATAAGCTCATCATAAGAAGTTTTATTGCCATCAGACTTTTTAACTAAAAGGATAAACCAGACACATTAGCAATGATGATTTTGGACTTGTTGCTCCTTAGGAATGAGTCACTTGGGGTCTTACTAGCTCGCTATTTCCATCGTTGTAGGAAGTTTGTGATCAAGTTCAATATTCTGATTTTAAGAGTCTTAACGATTAGAAATCATAGTAAAATCAGAATTTAATAAGTTTTGGAATTAGTATTTTAAAGTGTTTTTTGGGGTCATTAACTTCAAACTATCTTCTCTTTTGTAGGGGTGGTTGCATGCCAATTTTTTTTGGTGTAAAATATCAGAATTATTAGATTATGTTACCTATCTATGAATATAAATTATTGGAGTGTGAATTTGATATTTTTTGAAGATCTAAATAGTCAAGCTTGGTAAAGAAAAATCATGTCGATAATATTAGGTCTAGAACAAAATGAAGAGACACTTGATAGATTGTGGGCTAGATTGAAAAGAAAGGGTGATGGGAAATTTTATTGTCCTTGCAATAATTGTAAGGGCTTAAAGATGAGATGACTTTTAATCACAATAGTTGAGAAACATTATAGGCAACATGGTCACGTTGAAGGGGGGCATGATTATCGTCCATTGGTAAGTTGTTCATTATATGTGTTTATATTGATTGAACTTGTAAATGTTTATATCGCTTTAATATTATATATATATATAATCACTTGATCATGATTGTGGTTTATTTGTGTCTACCATTATTATAAAGGTGGGGTGCCCTAGGGCACATGATATGGATTATCACGGCCCGAAGAATGTGGTTTTTCAAGCCGACAAACATGGAGCTGTGAATATCGAAGATGAAGTTAATGATCCTATGGAAGAAGATCATGCGCTAGAAAACACAGTTGAAGATGATGGTATAGATTCATTGATCCATGACACATTTAGTAGCAGAGCTGATCATGATGATCAAGATGACTTTGATGATGTTCATGATTTACCTGTACTTGAGAAGGCATACGAGCCCCTTTATGAAGGCTCCCAAACAACTCTTCTCTGATGTATTGTTGCTATTGAACTTGAAGGTTATTAATGGTTTATCAAACATAGCAATCTCATGGATGTTAAGGTATGTCATATATGTCATCTTTTTTCATCTATTTTAATTGTTGTTAGTTCATCACTAGTAAATAAAGGATGAAATATGTACCATTCATATTCTTTATATTAACAAATTATTTTTTGTTGTAGATTGATTGGTAAATTTTTGTTACCACCATCAAATATTTTACCTCGCTCATACTAAAATTTATTTGGCATTATGAAAGACATCAGAATGGAGTATCAAGCAATAGATGCATGTCCCAATGATCATATTATATATCATAAACAACATGAATTTGAAATAGCATGCCCGAAATGTCATATCAGTAGATATCAAACAAATCAACTAACAAAAATCTGCCTCACAAAGTTCTTCGTTATATTCCCATTATTCCACATATGCAATGATTATTTAGGTGTGAAAGCTTAGCGCAATTTATGGATTACCATGCAAAAAATAGAAGTGGAGAAGACATTCTTCGAATGCCTACAGATGGTTCTGCATTTAGGAACATGGAGGAAAAATGGCCACACTTTAAAAAAGAACCTCGTAATCTCAGGCTTTCATTTGGAGAGATGAGATCTATTTACTCGGTGTGGCTTGTTTTTGTTATCAACAATAACATTCCTCCATGGATGTCAATAAAGAGGGAGCACATAATATTTTCAATGATTGTTCTAGGTATTTTTTACATCAATTTTCTTTAACGTAGTAGCATCTCATTTGACTTATTTGTTGCATAATGACTTATATTTTTTTCATTCAATAGTCATGTACGTCAATTTATATATATTGTAGTAAAATGGTTATAATAGTTATGTAATGTTTATGTTCATTCAACTAGGTAAGTACCAAGTTAAAGATATGAATGTATATATCGAGCCTCTTATCGATGAGTTAGTAAAGTTATGGAGTGTCGTCACTATGTATGATGTCTCTAGACCAATAGGACAAAGACAATTTTAATTCCATGCAATGCTTGTATGGACAATTCATGATGCCCCAGGGCTAACACATTTTTGTGGTGTGTTATAACATTCGACTGCACTTTAACAATATTTAATTTTATGAAGTAGATATCATGCATGCTTTTAAAATAATCTATTCATTATATATAATTATAAAAATTGACATATTTAATCCAATTATATATCATCTTGCAGGTCTTCAAACAAAGGGAAAATTTGTATGTCCAATTTGTGGTCCAAAGATGAAATCTCGTCATTCAACAAGTTTAGGAAAGCAGGTGTTTGATGAGTATAGGCACTTCCTCCATAGAAATCATAAGTATCGAACTACTGAAAAACATATTTTCAATGGGAAAGAGGAGACTACATCAAAACCACTAAGAATGACACATCGCCTATGGAAGCTGGAATATAATAGAATTAATCGTCAAGGTTATACATTGGATAAAATTGCTTATCTATCATGGTATGATATGTTTTAAATTTATATTTTTATATTGTGTTGTATTTTACTTATTGGCTGTAATTCGACAATGATTGTTGTTAATAATTTTGTTTAACTTACTTATATGCTTCATAGAAGGTCACCAAGGTAATGGTAGGCTTCCGCAGGGACTTGAAAAAGTTATCGAGACAATTTAGTAGGTTGCCCTACTATGACGACTACAAATTGCATTTGTTTGATACAATGCATGTCGGAAAGAATACTCTTGAGCGTTATGGAAGAATGTTAGTTGAAGACTGCAACCAAAGAAAATTATCTCAAATTTGTAGTGAGCATTCAAAAGAAAGCCAATCATGCAATGAAAAAAATGTCATTCAATTAAATATTTGATAGAGACCAGAATTAATAAGTGCCCTTCCTTGTTTGATATGAGCGTAAAAGCAATGCTATAAAGGAAGTCATACAAAAAATTTGATTTCCCACAGGATTTGCTGCGAACATAAACAATATAATAACAAAGAAAGGTGAATTTGGGTCAGGGATGAAAGCGCATGATTGGCATACCTTCATTACGGTAATTATTCTAACCTCGTATGCACTTGTATAATGCGTAACTACTTTTTTTTGGTATTATGTTTTACTACTTTTGAGAAAAATAATGAAAAATCATTTTATAATTGTTGCAATATGTTTTACCTCAGAGACAACTTTGGCAGCAATGTCAAAGCAAGTTTATATGATCTAAAATACATAATAAGTGAAAAGTGGCGATATTTGTTCAATTCATTGTATACATCTTATTATACATTTGTTTTACTTGTTATGCCAATATACTGTATATTTTTGTTGTTAATCTCATTAATATATTTAACTTGTGAATCACTTGTAGATGGCTATCATCCTAGAAATCCATAAAGAAAATATAAATTGTGGAAAAAAAATACTCATCTAATGTGTGAAATGCAAAAAGTGTCTACATGACATTTTCAATGCACTTTTAAGAATACTACCTCATACACCAAGTTGAGGAGATTGAATTGTGTGGACCTGTACACACAAGGTCAATGTGGATGGTTGAGAGGCACTTGAAATTTTTGAAGGCTTTGGTTAGACAAAGAGCACATCCCGAGGGTTCTATGGTGGAGGGATATATGGTATACTAGACCTGGTGTGCATTAGTGAATATCTTCCCTAAGTTTGCAACAAAGATCATGCTCACATTTGGGATCACTTAACTTCGATGGCACAAAGTGAGAAGGGGAGTACCTAATGGAAAGGCAGATTGAAAAGAAAGTGAGAGAGGTAATAATATGGTCGTGGAGATTAATTGGAATCACATTTTATATATTTTTTTATATGCCAGATTTTAATCTTCAATAAACATCAATTATAAATTAAGGTTGTATACTGTGGTATTTAACTAATTATACGTCGTTTGTGAATTTCAATTTGTTTTGAGATAGTTGGTCGAGAGTGGGATGCACTAAATTTGTACATCACAAACAATCTTGATTGGAAGATGGTATGGATTGAACGATGTCAACAATCTAGTCGTGCATTAACATGGGAAGGTGTGGCTTCATTGGTTAAAGAAGCTCATCGTAATGGAGATTCCAATGTTACACAAAGGGAAATTGATTTAGCATATGGTTTAAGAGATAAACAGGTATGTATAAATATATTAATCACCAATATTATTTAATTATTTCCAATTATATTGATGTATATATATTTTGAGATTGTTTTCTTTACCACATTTTGGCCAGAGAATAAATATGTTTTATCGGTGTGTGACATTGCAATAATTTTTACATGTTTGACATATTGCAGAGTGAAACACCACAAGGCTATGGTGCAAGGTCATAAATTCTAATCAAATTTTTGGATGACACAGAAAGAAAGCGTGATTACGGTATAAAGCTGTAGTCTTTAGGGTGACTAATGCTTCATCTAGAAGCGACATACATCTAGAAGTCTCAGAAAATTGATACTATGAGATTTTGGATGATATACTTGAGTGTGAATTTAAATCCTTCAGATTAATTTTGTTCGTCATCCTATGGTACAGGCTATGATTGAATGAAAATGATCCTAAAAGAATTGTTATTGAACATGATAATGGATTTACCATGGTTAATACAAGGTCGATCGAGCGAGCTGGAAATGAACCCTATGTTCTTCCAAGCCAATGTGAGCAGGTATTTTACTCAGAGGTTCTAGGTAAGCTAGGTTGGTCATTTTTTGTTAGACATGATCCAAGAGGGAGCCCGGTAAAGTATAATGTGGTGAAAGAAGAAGATATCAAAGAACTAGAAGATGATGTAAATGATGATCAAGATCAACAGTTAGTTGATGATGTCCACGATGAAGATGTCAAGAGGAGGAACTTGCGTCATGATGATGCAGGAACTAATGTTCACAAGAAGATTGATATCCGTGTGGATGATGACATTATAAGCGATTTCCAATGATGATGATATTAGTACCCACAATGTAAATTTGGATCGGATGATCTGAACAAAGTTGAGATGAAGAAGATCAATGACATTGAATGTATGAGTTAATACAATTATATTATCTATTTGATATTAATTTCTTGATAGAATTATATTTGACTTATGTGGTTACATAATTAATTCATGATGTTTTTTAATTTTTATGCCATTACATAATTAATTTAATGATGTACTTTTAATGTTTGAAAGCTCAAAAAATTAAAACATTTCAATAGTGATGTTAACAACCTTGAAATTAGTGTGTTTTATGTTTCATGTGATCATAAAAGATTAAAAAGTCATTTGTAGAGGTGGTTGTTTAGTGGTTGAGGTGTAAAGGCCTTTAAAAGGCATAAAGTGATCATTGTAATGGTTGTTGATGGTTGAGGATTTAAATACAAGCTCTTGACATTCAAAAAATCATGTTTTTCTTCAAATTTATGTATGACATTATGCAGCACTACTCGGTCACATACGTATTTTGATGTGAAATCAATTCTGATTTGGCGAAGATATGTGACCCAGCTTTGTTGATTTGATTTGAGGAGCTTAAGTGATTTCGGGTTAAGAAAGCATTTCTTTGCATGCAGCCATTCTATTTTTTTGGGTTTTGTAGTCCAACATGATATAAAGGCTCTTACAATTTTTTTTATGATTGTAGCTTGTGTGAGGCCCCATGGATACTATTGTGGTGCAGGATGCATGAATAGGAAGTAGGAAAGAGAAATAAAGAGAGCTGCTGTTGTCCTCAAGAGTTTTGTGAAAGAAAAGCATGTGAAATGAGGGACCAAACTGGGTTTCAACAAAGTATGTATGGAGATATGATTTTGTGAATTTTTTATCCATAATATGCGAGACCCTAATGAATTTCTTCCCTTTTTCCTCTTCCTTCTCCCTTCCCCTTCCTAATTCTCTCTCTTTCTCTAGTCTCTCCCTCCTGCCCCTCCTACCTCTCTCAGTCTCTCTCTCTCTCTCACTCACTCTATGTCTCATCCCACTCTGCATGTATAAATCCTTAAACAGCAATATCCTCTATCTCTCTTCCCTCCCTCCTCTCTCTCTCAGAACTCTCTTTCTTGCACTCTCCCTCTCTCCGGGTCTCTCTCTCTCCTCCTCCTCTGCTCTCTCTCCCTCTGCCCTCTCTATGTTCAATCCTCTCCTCCCTCTCTCTCTCTGGGGTCTCGCCTCCTACCCTCTCTCTCCTCTCTGGGGTCTCTCTCTCTCTCTCACTCATCTCTTTCTACCACTAGCTTAATGCACAGAGTGGAACTTCAAAGTTTTATCCTACCTTATGTCCCTAGTCATCTATGGTGTTTGGGAAAAGCCTAGGGTTGGGGTTTTACCTTTGTCTTCATGTAAAACCTTAGTATTATCTTATGCCTTAGGAAGGATCTATTCAGTCGTTAATTTTTGGGAGGGTTTTTAAAACATCTTAAGTCCCATCACTTTGTCTATGTCTAGCCCCCTTTAGTTTTATCATTTTATTTCCTTTGTTTAATTTTATTCTCCTAAGTCTTGGATGGTCTCATGCTCCCTCATTTAAGTGACAACTTATGTCATTGTTTGTTGTTGGCCTAGTGATGTCCCCTTATTCCTTTAATAAATGTTTTTATTTTGCAGAGGGACAAGTTCAGATGATCGTTGATCAATCATTGTTTGATCTCAATCGTTCCCTGCCATCCCGCAATGACCCCACCACACTGTCTTGGTTGATCGCTATATCACAGGAAAGCACCACATGTCTCGTCTGGTGATGCTAAATGGATGATAAAATACTTTGATGCATCTATTTGATTTGAATACATTATGTAGTGGGTTACTAACGTGTTTATGAGATGCACGTACTTCAAATCGACGCAAATGTTATAATCTTGGTAGGAAAGGTGCTCGATGGTTAAAAAAAGTGGGCGACTGTGTTGGATGAACTGGATTGCCAATGGTTGGAGATCCACGAATTCCTTCCATCACATGATCAAAAGTTGTGAGGTTTTTATCGAATGCGATATCGCGGGAAAGTGCCACGTGGATTTTGTTGGCAACATGTGGTATGGTGGGCCCATTGTTGCCACGATGGAAATTATGTCAGTTTGATTTGAAGGTAGTCATTTGATGATCTGACAAAGGTGAAAGATCAACAACCAATATTTGAATCAGCATCGAATGAAATTGGAGTCGTTCGTGCAGCACGCGAGTAAGCTTTAATGGCGGACATGACATCTACTTCCAGGGTTTGATCGAAATAAAGAATTTTTTTTCTACTTTTGGTATCATAAAGTATTCAAAACATCTTTGCAGAGCAGTTACGGAGCCAAGGATGAAGTTACAAATTGTTACAAGAATTTGGGTTTCTGCAAGCGCAAAGCCATGAGTTCATTTTTGTATCTCCTTGTTATTCTGAATTTGAATTTGGGGGAAATTTGTTGTGTGCTTGTCGTAGGGCTTGTCGATAGTTGTTGTAGGGCTATAAGTTAATTGAATTCTAGCAAATTGCAAGGTTTTGTTCTATAATTTTATATTTTGTTAAGCCCTAGTTTGTTTAAAGTTTGAAATAGCAAGGAAGCCCTAATTTACTTAGGATGGTACTGACAAAGTAGCACTCTGGACAGATTGATTATTTAAGTAGAAACTTATATGATGATTTCCTGGATCAATTTCCCTTGTCGACAAATGATAAGAAGAAGGGGTTGGTTTTGATGCAAGGAAAAACTCTAGGGGAGGGATTAGTATATAATTGTTCTAACATAGCTAATGCTAGGGTTCCTATTATTGGTCTAGAGATGTTCAGATTGTGGTTTGGACATAGTAATTTTCCCTACCCCTTTTCTAATGGTTGGATGTATAATATGGGGAAGTTAGTGGTACCAAATGTGTTCCCTGATATAGAATTGCTTAGGGTAGTGGCTACACGATATGACCTTGTCACACGGGTGATTCAAGATAATGATGGAAAGGTTCTGTTAAGCATCAACATAGAGGAACTTTGACAGGTTTTTGATCTGAGTGAGCCTAGTATATTCTTGGTTCCTATTGATCTTGAAGAGATGAATCAAGAATATGGGAGGTCAAAATCACTTTTCAGAGCTAAGTTGCTCTGACTTCATTTGGCTAGGGCAGGAGATTCAAAATTCCATATTAGCCCTAATGACCAAGAACCTTTTAGACTGAATTGCTTTGCAAAGAATTTCTTGGCTACCTTTTACTCATTGTGAAACATTTTGGGTTTTCACCCCAACATGGTGATGCCTATTACTTACATGTTTATGGGGGTGCAAATACAACATCCTAATTTCTCAGTAATTTATGATTTTGCTTCTTTATTGGCTAAAAAGATACATGAAGGGCTATCAAAGTTGCAGAAAAATGATACAGGAAGTCCATTTTTCTAGTATTTAATGTTAATGTATATGTTCTTGTATAAGAATGCTGAATTATTCTCTAAGAAGATGGAGTTAAGGCAGTGGGTTGATGGAGAAAGATTGCCGATGTAGGTATGGACTACAGATTTATCATGTAATAGGGAAAACACCAGTTATGTGCATTTTGAAAATTGTTTTGTTTCTAGATTGAGAGCCAAGCTGATGGTAAATGTACCCAGGATTCCTGAGGAGTTACATGATTTCCTCAAACCAAAGGGGAGGAAGCTAGAATTAAAGGTTTTCCATAACTGGGGTGATATCATTCCATACCCAGTCAACATTGTCTTGAGGGTGTATGGTTTTCAAGGGACCCCTCATATATTGCCATACAATGTGCCACCAAGAGCGGGGTTTGCAAAAGTCATGTGGCAGAATGGTTGTATCCATGAGGACAACCTTACTGGGAAAGCTAAAGGAACATTCTTCTCAGATTACACTATGGTGTCAGATTTTGTTTTTTCAAAGGGAAGTTGGATATATTTTGGGAAATTTTTTGAGGAATACCATTTGAGGTGTGGCCCCAAGTGACAACATGATCCTGAGGGCTTCTTTGCTCTTTGAAGAAAAAGGATAAAAGGTGGTAAGTTTGTGCATGAGTTCAACTTCCCTGAAGACTTGATTAGAAATGAATTTGACCTAAATAGGCAGGAGTTGAACAAGGAGAAGTGGGTAGCTTATGACAAGCTATTGGCTATTGTGCACAAAATGGATCCAAAGTATGATCCATTGATGGAGTTCAGTCCATATCATAAGAAAAATGACTTCTTGATGGGAAACTGCAAAGAAATCATGGGCACCTTGATGACCAAAAAGATAAACTTGGAGTTAGATTTGGGTATACAGGAGCAAGATGCCAGGCCAATTGAAGTGAGGCCAGCTTACCAACCTACAGAAAGATGGCCTATTTACAAAAGGAAGAGAAATGATAGTAGTGATGAAGAAGAAGAGGATAGAAAGGGAAAGCAAATAATGAAATTTCCTACACAAAAAGGTCCAAAGTTTAAAATGCCTGGAGAAATCAAGATTATTAACTTGGATGCATCACCTGAAAATAGTCCCTCACCACCACCATCAGAGCCAAGCCCTAAAAGACAAAGAATTGAACAATCACAAGAGGATTTGGTGGATGAGATTGTTGTCATTAACCAGGACATGCAGATGGGTATGCCTTTCCCTCCTAGGCTGGCTAAATCGGTTCTCTCTCTAGATATGAAAGAAAAATGTTTACACGATGCAAGAATGGAGGCATGTAAAGATTTTCTAGATGACAATGAATTTGTAAAAACTCTGGTCTTCTTGCAACTAGTATGGAGAATGAAATTGGAAGAATATCAAGATAAATGCAAGAGGAGAAGAGAATTGAGACCTAATAGGTCAGACTAGGAGAATGATGATGAAGTGAAAGCTGAACTAATGGAAGAGTTCAAGAACATCACGCCTAAGGAGGGGAGAAAATTAGTAAATCAAGCTGGTGTCTTGATTTTACTTGAATGGGACATTGCAGATGTTGTAGCTTTCAATGCTATTCTGAAGTCCAGGCACCCCTTACAAGACTCTGAAGAAGAGGTGAAGGAATCATTGCAAGATTCTGCCTTCAGTGAAGAGTATGAAACTTTAGCAATTCGGGCTTTGGCCCCTCAAGGGAGAAAGCTGAATGTTACTGATATTAACCCAAATCTAAGAGGAGAGTTGATAATAAAGAGAGCTTCAGAGACCTCAACCACAAAGGCTACTAACTTGACTGTAAATGTGGCCAAATTGGCCCAAAAGACTGCTAAAAGAGAGGAGGCTGAAAAGAAAAGCTTAATGGAGAAGTACAATGCCATAATGAGGAATATAGCAAGATGCAACAAAGGAATGTTGAGCTGCAAACTAAGGTGGACAGGTTAAAGAACAAGCGGATTGGGGAGACATCAAGTGCTCCAAGGATCAGAACATTTCATTCCACATCAAGGTCAGTGCCTCCTACTTCTCCTATTGTGTCTACACCAGGGTCTCCCAATCAAACTCCTTCCCTTATCCTTACTTTAGAGCTAACTGATGAAGAAATGGAATACTCTATTGATCCTTTGAAGAAGCAGCTAATGCATAATATTTCAGAGTTACAAGCATCCTTGAAGGTGAGTGAGGAGGGAATATTCTTAAAGCAAAGGGAGGTTGTAAATGTTTTATTGAGACATTTAAATGAGAAATATGATGACAAATTATCATCTGTGCATTCTTTATATTCTTTATTATTAAGTGCAATAAAGAATATTGATAGGGATCAGGAGGTTGTAGTACCATTAATTGAAAGATGGATCCCTAGGGCCAATGATCTTGACATCATGTATAAAGCTTCAAGGTTTGATGTAAATAATAGGCCCAAATCATTAAGGCCTACTCAGGTATTAGTTAAGTCATTACAAGGTTTTCAGACCTTACCAGATGACTTGAGTAGGAAGATCAAAGAATTGGTGAAGAACTTTGATGATTGGAGCGACACATTGCTACCTGACATAATTGATGAGCAGGGAAATATCAGGTCACTCCAACAATGGCAGGATTGGGCAAATGAAGTCATCAATTGTCAAATTAGATTAATTTGTGATGATTCAGATTATGATTTATTGGTGAGCAGTATGGATAAAATTATTAGCACTAGTTAATTCTTTGAATCTTTTGAAAGAGAAGCGAATCAGGTGGTAGTTAAGTATACACCTTATAGTGACAAGGTAAATGAGGTAATCAATTTTAATTGGCCAACTAATGAGGAATACCAAAAATGGGTAAACGTATATTTAACTAAGGAGGAGTAAAATGGAGTAGGCTTCTAATGGTTGACAAGTCAGCTATTGCAGTTACAACATATT
>VDFB02233423.1:0-10304 GCA_007258455.2 Sequoia sempervirens | reverse complement strand
TTTAGATTATTAGATTTCAATTTATCTTTAGAACCAACGAGCAGTGTATTAGTGTTGTTCTATTTTTATATAACCCTAGTGCAGGAGTTTAGCTTTCTTTTAGAATCTACAAAAAGGAATAGTGCAATGAAGTGCTATAATATTTTGAGCTTTCAAGACATCCAAGAATGACAAGAGAAGGCCATGGAATTTTTTTCTACCTTCTGTTGTATATCTCAAGCCAAGTCAAGGAGTCTCTTGCAACATTTCAAGTGGAGTGTTACAAAATTGGTGGATGCAAGCTTTCAAAATAATAGATATGTATGAATGAAATATATAAATATTTAATAATATATATATATACATAAGTAGCACCACTACAAATAGACTTGCAACTAGACTTTGCACCATTTAAATTACTTCAAATATCAGGTATAGTTGTGCATGTTTATATTATTAGATTTCATTTTATCTTTAGAAGCATTGAGCTATGTATTAGTTTTGTTCCATTTTTCTATAACCCTGCTACAAGAGTTTGGCTTGCTTTTAAATTCTACAAAAAGGAACAATGGAATGAAGTGCTATAACATTTTGAGCTTTCAAGACATCCGAGAATGACAGGAGGAGGCCATCTACTTTGATTCTTCCCTCTATTGTATATCTCAACCCGAGTCAAGGATTCTCCTACAACATTGCAAGTGTAGTTTTACAAAATTGGTGGATGCATGGTTTTGATTATGTAAGATGGTGAAATCTGTATTTTGCTCAAAACAAACAACACACATTAGCATGTTAGTTTAAAACAAAGCAAATAACAACATCCATATGAAATGGTACATCAATGCTTTCAAATGCAAACAAATGATAAATGCAAGCTAAATGAGCACATGAAAAACATGAAGTAGGTCATCTCATATTGGATTGGTACTTCTATGGAAAGAAGCCCTTTCCCAATCCTTGATCAAGCTAAGCTAAATGATGAAATTGCTATAAATGTGATATGAAGATGGTGTGGACAAGATTAGCTCCCCATTGAAGAGATTAACCTTGTATCAGATTGTGGAGTTGTGGAGATGATGGAGGATTTGCTTGAGGATGAAGCCTCTATTTGTAGATTCCCAAATTGGAAGAATGCTCAAAATGGATCAATGTGGGACAAAGATTGGACAAATGAGAGGAAGACACTTGTCAAGTGGTGAGTGGTTGATGCATGTGCAAGATTTGGGAAGTGTACTTAAAGAGGAGGAATTTGTTCAAATTTGGCAATAGAATTTAGAGAGGGAGACAAAGAAAAAGAGGCAATAAATGCAATGTTGGAGGGGACAAAATCAACTTGTCATGATTTTTCGTTGAGAGGCCATGTTAGTGAAAATGAGGGTTTAAATAAATCAATAAATTGATTTATTTGTGCAAGTGGCTAAATCTAGAGAATGCAAGTGGGTGGGTTAGGTTAGGATAATTAGGATTAGGTTAGCTTAATGATGATTATGTGAGTTTGACTTTTAGGACTTGGATATTTGATTTTGTTTAAATCAAAAATAATGGAAAATGACTTTTTGAGATTTAATTAAATAAAGTCTTGATTTATTTAATCAAAGAGGGGATGATAGGTTTAAATTAAATAAAGTTAATTTATTCAATTTAAATGGATAATGAATCTAATTTACCTGATGAGCGGACCTAATGTGGGTTTGATTTATGAATGAGTGGATGAATATGCATAATGCTAATTTTGCGTGTCTCTGAATAATAGATATGTATGAATAAAATATATAAAGATTTAATAATATGTCTTCATGAGTCATGCCATTGGAACTAGACTTTGCACAGTTTAAATCAGTTCAACTATCATATACATATGTGCATGTTTAGAATATGATATTTTAGTTTATTTTTAGAAGCAGCGAGTTGTGTATTAGTGTTCTTCCTTGTTTCTATAATCCTGGTGTAGCAGTTTGGGTTGCTTTTAAATTCTACAAAAAGGAACAGCGGAATGAAGTGCTATAACATTTTGAGCTTTCACTTGATACATCTGAGAATGAAAGGGAAAGGCCATGGATTTTTTTTCTTCCCTCTATTAAATATCTCAGGCCAATTCAAGCATTCTCCTACAACATTTCAAGGGGAGTGTTCCAAAATTGGTGGGTGCATGGTTCTGAATAATAGACATGTATGAATGAAATATATAAAGATTTAATAATAAGTATGCATGAGTTGCACCGCTGCAACTAGACTTTGTACTATTTAAAGCAGTTCAACTTTTATGCACAAATGTGCATGTTTAGATTATTATATTTCATTTTATTTTTTGAAGCAATGAGTTGTGTATTAGTGTTCTTCCTTTTTTTCTATAACCCTAGTGCAAGAGTTTGGCTTTCTTTTAGATTCTACAAAACAGAATAGTGGAATGAAGTGCTATAACATTTTGAGCTTTCAAGACATCCAAGAACAACAAGAGAAGGCCATGGAGTCTATTTCTTCCCTTTGTTGTATATCTCAAGCTGAGTCAAGGATTCTCTTGCAAAATTTCAAATGGAGTGTTACAAAATTGGTGGATGCATGGTTTCTAAATAATAGATATGTATGAATGAAATATACAAAGATTTAATAATATGTATGCATTAGTCCCACCACTACAACTAGACTTGCAACTAGACTTTGCACCATTTAAATTAGTTCAACTATCATGCACAAATGTGCATGTTTAGATTATTAGATTTCAGTTTATCTTTAGAAGCAGTGAACTATTTATTAATGGTTATCCTTTTTTATATAACCCAGGTGAAGGAGTTTTCCATGCTTTTAGATTTTAAAAAATGAACTCTGGAATGAAGTGCTATAACACTTTGACCTTTCAAGACATTCGAGAACGATAAGAGAAGGCCATCTATTCTATTTCTTCCCTCTCCTGCATATCTCAAGCCAAGTGAAGGTTTCTCCTACAACATTTCAAGTGGAGTGTTACAAAATTGGTGGATGCAAGGTTTCTAAATAATAGATATGTATGAAAGAAATATATAAAGATTTAATAAAATGTATGCATGAGTCGCACCACTGCAACTAGACTTGCAACTATATTTTGTGTCATTTAAATCAGTACAATTATCATGCACAGATATGGATTTTTAGATTATTAGATTTTAGTTTATCTTTAGAAGTAGTGAGTTGTGTATTAGTGTTGTTCCTTTTTTCTATAAACCTGCTGTAGTAGTTTGGTTTTCTTTTAGATTCTCTCAAAAGGAATAGTGGAATGAAGTTCTATAACATTTTGAGCTTTCAAGACATCTGAGAAGGACAGGAGAAGGCCATGGAGTATGTTTCTTCCCTCTACTATATATCTCAAGTCAAGTTAAGGATTCCCCTGCAACATTTCAAGTGGAGTGTTACAAAATTGGTGGATACATGGTTTCTGAATAATAGATATGTATGAATTTCAAAAAATATAGATATTTAATAATATGTATGCATGAGCTGTATCACTGCAACTAGAATTTTCACTACTTAAATTAGTTCAACTTTCATGCACAGATGTGCATGTCTTGATTAGTAGATTTCAGTTTATATTTAGAAGCAGCAAGTTGTATATTAGTGTTGTTCCCTTTTTCTATAACCCTGGTGTAGGAGTTTGGCTTGCTTTTAGACTCTAGAAAAAGGAACAGTGGAATGAAGTGTGATAACATTTTGAGCTTTCAAGACATATGAGATTGGTAGGAGAAGGCCATGGAGTCTATTTCTTCCCTCATTTATATATCTCAAGCAAAGTCAAGGATTCGCCTACAACATTTCAAGTGGAGTGTTGCAAAATTGGTGGTTGCATGGTTTCTGAATAATAGATATGTATGAATGAAATATATAAAGATTTAATAATATGTATGTATGACTTGCACCACTACAACTAAAATTTTCACTGTTTAAATCAATTCAACTGTCATGCACAGATGTCCATGTTCAGATTATTAGATTTATGTTTATCTTTAGAAGCAGCGAGTTATGTATTAGTGTTGATCCTTTTTACTATAACCCTAGTGCAGGAGTTTTGCTTGCTTTTAGATTTAAGAAAAAGGAACAATGGAATGAAGTGCTATAATGTTTTGAGCTTTCACAACATTTGAGAACGATAGGAGAAGGCCATCTAGTCTGTTTCTTCCCTCTGTTGTATATCTTAAGTTGAGTCAAGGATTCTCCTACAACATTTCAAGTGGAGTGTTACAAAATTTGTGGATGCATGGTTTTTGAATAATAGATATGTAGGAATGAAATATATAAAGCTTTAATAATATGTCTGCATGAGTCATGCCACTGGAACTAGACTTGGAACTAGACTTTGCAAAATTTAAATCAATTCAACTATCATGCTCAAATGTGCGTATTTAGATTATTATATTTTAGTTTGTCTTTAGAAGCAACGAGTTGTGTATTAGTGTTGTTATTTTTTTCCATAACCTTGTTGCAAGAGTTTGGTTTGCTTTTAGATTCTATAAAAAGGAATAGTGGAAAGAAGTGCTATAACATTTTGAGCTTTCAAGACATCCGAGAAAGAGAGAAGGCAATGGAGTTTGTTTCTTCCCTCTACTGAATATCTCAAGCCGAGTCAAGGGTTCCCCTGTAACATTTGAAGGGGAGTGTTACAAAATTGGTGGATGCATGGTTTCTGAATAATAGATATGTATGAATTTTAAAAAATATAAATATTTAATAATATGTATGCATGAGTCGTACTGCTACAACTAGACTATGCACTGTTTAAATTAGTTCAACTGTCATGCACAAATGTCCATGATTTGATTATTAGATTTTAGTTTATCTTTAGAAGCAGTGAGTTGTGTATTAGTGTTGTTCCTTTTTTCTATAACCTTGGTGCAATTTTTTGGTTTGATTTTAGATTCTAGAAAAATTAATAGTGGAATGAAGTGCTATAGCATTTTCATCTTTCAAGACATCCAAGAAAGACAGGAGAAGGCCATGGAGTTTGTTTCTTCCCTCTGCATTATATCTCAAGTTGATTCAAGGATTCTCCTGTAACATTTCAAGTGGAGTGTTGCAAAATTGGTGGATGCATGGTTTCTGAATAATAGATATGTATGAATTAAATATATAAATATTTAATAATATGTATGCATGAGTCACACCGCTACAACTAGAGTTCCAACTAAACTTTGCACTGTTTAAATCAGTTCAACTATCATGCACAGATGTGCATGTTTAGATTATTAGATTTTAGTTTACCTATAGAAGCAGTGAGTTGTGTATTAGTGTTGTTCATTTTTTCTATAACCCTGGTGCAAGAGTTTGGATTGCTTTTAGATTCTACAAAAAGGAATAGTGGAATGAAGTGCTATAACATTTTGAGCTTTCAAGACATCTAAGAACGATAGGAGAAGGCCATGGATTTTGTTTCTTCCCTCTGTTGTATATCTCAAGCTCAGTCAAGGATTCTCCTGCAACATTTCAAGTGGAGTCTTACAAAATTGGTGGATGCATGGTTTATCAATAATAGATATGTATGAATGAAATATATAAAGATTTAATAATATGTATGCATGAGTCACACCACTACAACTAGACTTTGCACTATTTAAATCAGTTCAACTTCTATGCACAAATGTGCATGTTTAGAATATTAGATTTTAGTTTATCTTTAGAGCAACGAGTTATGTATTAGTGTTGTTCCTTTTTTCTATAACCTTGGTGCAAGATTTTGGCTTTCTTTTATATTCCACAAAAAGGAATAGTGGAATGAAGTACTATAACATTTTGAGCTTTCAAGACATCCAAAAATGACAGGAGAAGGCCATGGAGTGTATTTCTTCCCTCTATTGTATATTTCAAGCTGAGTAAAGGATTCTCCTGTAACATTTCAAGTGGAGTGTTACAAATTTGGTGGATGCATGGTTTCTAAATAATAGATATGTATGAATGAAATATATAAAGATTTAATAATATGTATGCATGATTTGCACCACTACAACTAGACTTTGCACCATTTAAATAAGTTCAACTGTCATTCACAAATGTGCATGTTTAAATTATTAGATTTTAGTTTATGTTTAGAAGCAGGGAGTTGTGTATCAGTTTTGTTCCTTTTTTCTATAACCTTGGTGCATAATTTTGGCTTGCTTGTAGATTCTACAAAAAGGAACAGTGGAATGAAGTGCTATAACATTTTGAGCTTTCAAGACATTCGAGAATGACAAGAGAATGCCATGGAGTCTCTTTCTTCCCTTTGATGTATATCTCAAGCCAAGTTAAGGATTCTCCTACAAAATTTCAAGTGGAGTGTTACAAAATTGGTGGATGCATGGTTTCTAAATAATAGTTATTGTATACACCTAAAATCGGTTAAGACATTTCATTAATTAAATACTAGTTATTTAATTAATATTTCATCTACTTATAAATAAATTCTTGATTTATTTATATAGTCCATATCTTCTAATTCTCCAAGTCTAAAATCACATTCCTCTAATTTAATTAAATAAACAAATTTCTAAAGTTTGTTTTATTTAATTAATTCTCACTAATCCCAAATTTGGAATTCAAGTACATGTCTACAAATTTTCATGCCACCTCACCAAGGTCACATGAAATTAAATAATTCTAATTTTTAATTAGAATTATCTTCAAAAAATTTCTAAACACATGGCTTATTCCTCACATACTTCAACAAAAGTTCAAACACGTGGTCTTTTTCTCACACACTTTATTCCTTCATCCATTTGGCATGTTTTCTTTGGTCAAGGGAACACTCTTCTTAATTCTCTCCATCTCCACTATTCATCCCTCTTGTTTGAATCTAGACCGTCATTCGTTGCCACATCACAAGATGCTTGGAAAAGCCTATAAATACAACCCTTTTCCATAGTATTTTGCATCCCACATTCGAGTAGATTTATCATGCAGGAATAGCTTTGGAGAATTGGAGCATTTGGAGTATATAGTTAGAATCATGTTTCACTTTGTAGTTGCATATAGAACCATGTTTAGCTTTGTAGTCAACATTTTGGAATCGTGTTTTACTTTGTAGTTGCATTTTAAATCATGTTTTTCTTTATAGTTTTATTTTAGATTATCATATCATTAATCATTTGAGGATATGTAGAATCATTTTAACTTTTTATCATAGAATTTTTATCACATAGTTTAGCAACATTATCCATTCATCATAATCTTCATTATCATAGCATCATAGCTTGCATCACATTAGTTTCATGTAGGAACTTAATTGGCTTGCATGTTGAATAACATCTCATTTCTCAAGTTGTCATTTTAACAAGCATAGTGCATATACAAAATATGAGAGCCAATATGGTTTAATAAATCCTTGAGAATAGAGAACAATGGAACGTTTTAAAATATTTGTTTTCTGGAATTTAGAGTAGTTTATCTTATTCAAATCTTTACTATAATACATCTCATATGCATGAATGAAATATTTAAAGATTTATTAATATGTATGCATGAGTCACACCGCTGCAACAAGACTTGCAACTAGACTTTGCATCATTTAAATCAGTTCAAATGTCATGCACAAATGTCCATGCTTAGATTATTAGATTTAAATTTATTTTTAGAAGCAGTGAGTTGTGTATTAGTGTTGCTCCTTTTTTCTATAGCCTTGGTGCAGGATTTTGGCTTGCTTTTAGATTCTACAAAAATTAATAGTGGAATGAATTTCTATAGAATTTTTAGCTTTCAAGACATCCAAGAATGATAGGACAAATCCATGGAGTCTGTTTCTTCCCTCTGCTATATATCTCAAGCTCAGTCAAGGATTCTCTTACAAAATTTCAAGTGAAGTGTTCCAAAATTGGTGGATGCATGGTTTCTAAACAATAGATATGTATGAATGAAATATATAAAGATTTAATAATATGTATGCATGAGTCACACCGCTACAACTAAACTTTGCACTGTTTAAATCAGTTCAACTGTCATGCACAAATGTGCATGTTTAGATTATTAGATTTTAGTTTATATTTAGAAGTAGTGAGTTGTGTATTGGTGCTGCTCCTTTTTTCTATAACCATGGTGCAGGAGTTTGGATTTCTTTTAAATTCTATAAAAAGGAATAGTGGAATTTAGTGCTATAACATTTTGAGCTTTCAAGACATTCGAGAAGGACAAGAGAAGTCCATGGAGTCTATTTCTTCGCTCTACTGTATATCTCAAGCCGAGTCAAATATTCTCCTACAACATTTCAAGTGGAGTGTTACAAAATTGGCAGATGCATGTTTATAAATAATAGATATGTATGAATTAAATATATAAAGATTTAATAATGTGTATCCATGAGTTGCACTGTTGTAACTAGAATTGCAACTAGACTTTGCACCGATTAAATCAGTTCAATGGTCATGCATAGATGTGCATGTTTGGATTATTAGATTTCAATTTATCTTTAGAAAGACTAAGTTGTGTATTAGTGTTGTTCCTTTTTTCTATAACCTTGGTGTAGGAGTTTTCCTTGCTTTTAGATTCTACAAAAAGGAGCAATGGAATGAAGTGCTATAACATTTTGAGCTTCCAAGACATTCGAGAACGACAGGAGAAGCCCAAGGAGTCTACTTCCCTCTAATGCATATCTCAAGTCAAGTCAAGGATTCTCCTGCAACATTTCAAGTGGATTGTTACCAAAATTTGTGGCTTTTAAATTCTACGAAAAGGAATAATGGAATGAAGTGCTATAAAATTTTGAGCTTTCAAGACATCCGAGAAGGACAGGAGAAGGCCATGAAGTCTATTTCTTCCCTCTATTGTATATCTCAAGTTGAGTCAAGGATTCTCCTGCAACATTTCAAGTGGAGTGTTACAAAATTGGTGGATGCATGGTTTAATAGATATGTATGAATGAAATATATAAATATTTAATATGTCTACATGAGTCACACCGATTCAACTAGACTTTGCACTAATTAAATCAATTCAAAGTTCATGCACAAATGTGCATATTTAGATTATTAGATTTAAATTTATCTTTAGAAGCAGCGAGTTGCTTATTAGTGTTTTTCTTTTTTTCTATACCCTTGGTGGGGGAGTTTTCCTTGCTTTTAGATTCTACAAAAAAAAATAGTGGTATGATTTTCTATAACATTTTTAGCTTTCAAGACATCTGAGAATGATAGGAGAAGGCCATGGAGACTGTTGCTTCCCTCTGTTGTATATCTCAAGCCGAGTCAAGGTTTCTCCTGCAACATTTCAAGTGGAGTGTTACAAAATTGGTGGATGCACATGGTTTCTGAATAATAGATATGTATGAATAAAATATATAAAGATTTAATAATATGTATGCATGAATTGCACCGTTTCAACTAGACTTTGCACTTTTTAAATTAGTACAACTGTCATGCACAAATGTGCATGTTTATATTATTAGATTTCAATTTATCTTTAGAAGCAACGAGCTATGTATTAGTGTTGTTCCTTGTTTCTATAAGCCCGGTGCAAGAGTTTGTCTTGCTTTTAAATTCTACAAAAAGGAATAGTGGAATTTAGTGCTATAACATTTTGAGCTTTCAAGACATCCGAGAAGGACAAGAGAAGGCCATGGAGTCTGTTTCTTCCCTCTGATGTATATCTCAAGCCAAGCCAAAGATTCTCCTCCAACATTTCAAGTGGAGTGTTAAAAAAATTTTGGATGCATGGTTTCTAAATAATAGATATGTATGAATCAAATATATAAAGATTTAATAATATGTATGCATGAGTTGCACTGTGTCAACTAGACTTGCAACTAGACTTTGCATCAGTTAAATCAGTTCAACTATCATGCACAGATGTGCATGTTTTGATTATTAGATTTTAGTTTATCTTTAGAAGTAGCGAGTTGTGTATTAGTGTTGTTCCATTTTCTATAACCATGGTGCAGGAGTTTGGCTTGCTTTTAGATTCCACAAAAAGCAACAATGGAATGAAGCGCTATAATTTTTTGCAATTTCAAGACATTCAAGAATGATAGGAGAAGCCCACAGAGTCTTCTTCCATTTGTTGTATATCTCAAGTCGAGTCAAGGATTCTCCTGCAACATTTCAAGTGGAGTGTTGTACATAATTGGTTGATGCATGGTTTCTGAATAATAGATATGTATGAATGGAATATATAAATATTTAATAATATGTATGCATGACTCACACCACTGCAACTAGACTTTGCACCATTTAAATCAGTTCAACTGTCATGCACAGATGTGCATTTTTAGATTATTAGATTTTAGTTTATCTTTAGAAGCAATGAGCAGTGTATTAGTGTTTTTCCTTTTTTCTATAACCGTAGTGTAGGAGTTTGGTATGCCTTTAGATTTTTTAAAAAGGAACAGTGGAATGGAAGTG
>VDFB02233421.1:0-13752 GCA_007258455.2 Sequoia sempervirens | reverse complement strand
TTATGATCAGTCTTAATGCAAAATTTATTGCCAACTAGATACTACCTGAATTTTGCTAAGGCATGCATGATCGCGAGCATCTCCTTATCATAAATGCTATATAGTCTCTCGGGTCCTCTGAGCTTGCGGCTCTCGTACACAATCGGGTGCTTGTCCTGCATAAGCACCGCACCAATACCCTCACCTGATGCATCACATTGAAGCTCAAAAGGCTTTGTAAAATCTAGAAGTGCTAACACTGGGCATGTGGTCATCAACTCCTTGAATTTATCAAAGCACTCCTGTGCCTCAGGAGTCCAAACAAATGCCCCCTTCTTCATTAAATCTGTCATCGGGGCTGCATGTCGTGAATAACCATTCACGAATCGGCGGTAGAATCCACACAAACCGAGAAACCCTCTCAACTGTGTCAGGTTTGCCGGTGTGGGCCAATCAATAATGGCGCGGATCTTTTCAGGATCCATGCGCACTCCATCTGCATTGATAATATGACCTAGGTATAGCAATTCGGTGATTCCCAAGTCACACTTGGATTCCTTGGCGTACAAGGACTCCCTCTCCAAGATACTCAACACTGTCTCCAAATGAGCTAAGTGCTCCTGCCATGTCCTGCTGTATATGAGAATATCATCGAAGAAGACTAACACAAACCTCCTCAGCAATGAGTGAAAAACCCTGTTCATTGTAGACTGAAAGGTGGCTGGCGCATTAGTGAGCCCAAATGGCATCACTACGAACTCGAAGTGTCCACAATGACATCTGAAGGCTGTCTTCTCTATGTCTTGCTCACGGACTCTGATCTGATGATAACCCGACCGTAAATCAATCTTAGTAAAGTAACATGCCCCATGGAGCTCATCAATAAGCTCATCAATCCTCGGTATCGGGTATCTATTCTTGATTGTCCTCTTATTCAGGACCCTGTAATCAATGCACATACGTAACGTTCCATCCTTCTTCTTCACCAAAACAACCGAAGAAGCGAACGGTGATTTGCTAGGTCGAATGTGACCCATAGCAAGTAACTCCTTTGCATTGTCTTCTCTATCTCATCCTTTAATCTTTTAGGATTCTGTAAGGGAGTTATCCATCCGCAGCTGGCCCTCACCGAGCTCAATAATGTGCTCTATATACCTCATCTGGGGCTCTACGGCGGAATATCCAGAACACCTTGTCGTAGCATTTCTCAGCAAGATGTCCGGGATGATATTACGGTCTTTTGCCTTTCATCCCCTCTGTATAGGTGCTATATGACACTTTCGGCCCACTCTACCGCATCATGGCCTTGGGCAGCTCATTGAAAGAAATTATTTTAAAAGGTAAGCTGTCAGTGCTTTAGAGTAGCATGTGTGAGTCTTCATTGACCTCAAAAGCCGGATCTCCATGTCCTTGAGACGAAGTGTAACCTCCTCCAATGAATGTAACCACTTCATTCCCAAGACCAAATCAATGTCTCCCATATTAACAACGTAATAATCTGCCTTGAACTCATAATTGTTCAAGCGTAAAGGGAGATCCTTTATTATGCGTTCGCATCTCAAAGTGTATCCATCTGCCACTTTGACTCTAATGCCCTCGAACTCTTCAGTGATGAGTCCACGTTTCTCAACGAATCTAGCATCTATGAAATTATGCGTGGCTCCTGTATCCAATAGGGTAATGACCCTCTGTCCTGCTAACACACCACGAATCCGAAAAGAACCCTCCTGCTGGATGCTAGATAAATGGGCCTCCTGTATCTGAAGCTCGGGCTCTGTCTCTGCTCTAGGCTCTGGAGCCTCTGACCCTGAATCATCAGAATGCTCTTGCTGTTCGGAATTTTCTGATTCAGAGTCCTCATAGTATGCCCACATCACACGATTTGCCTTGCCCTTAGGTCTTAGAGGACAATCGTGACTGGCGTCATATGGTCCTTTGCAGTAGAAGCAAAGCTTCTTCCTGCATAGGTCATTAAGGGCCTCACGATCCAAAGGTGGAGCTGCTGATTTACCCTTTGAATCGTTTCTAAAGTCTGATTTTTCTTTGTTAAAATTAGTTTTGTCCTTATTTCTGTTAAAGCGCTTGTTATTCCTGAATGATGAAGAACCTCTGGAGTTAAATCTACTGGAAGGTGCTGCTAACTCCATACTCCGAGCTTTCTTCATCGCCTCCTGTAATGAAGGAGGATCAAAGGCTTTGATCCAGCCTCTCAGTGGCTCTGTCAAACCCTCCATGAAGAGTACTACCAAACGCCTCTTTGATATGTTCGGAACCATGACTGATAGCCTCTGAAAGTCACCGATATAAGTCTCTAGACTGCCACTCTGCCTCAACTGTGCCAAGTCTCTGAAGTACGATTCTGGATCCTTCCTGTCAAAACGCTCTACCAACCTGTCAACAAACTCCTGGTAGGATGTGATCCGGTCATGCTGTAATGTCACCATCCCGTGGTGCCACCAGTCGTAAGCTACTCCCTCCAGATGCAGTGTCGCATAACGAATGGCATCTCTCTCAGCCATCGGGCGTAGGGTGAGGAAAGTATCCAACTTACTAATCCATGCCTGGGCTGTCACCTTGCCACTACCATCGAACATCGCTAGGTTAAGCCTGTTTGTAGCATGTTTTAGGTCATTGTTACTTGCTGTCACTGGGTCTCAATCATGGCCGAATAGCCACTGTTGTATTGTACTCCTCACGGGTATTAAAGCGATCGAAGAGTGATCCTCTCTACGACCCACAGTGAAGTGCCAACTCCCATTCCGGCTGCCATAAGATTATGGAGTGAAGACAAAATCATCCTAACTCCTCACTTTGAGTATAGCTCATGAATCTGTCTCGTGAAAGTAGGCCTAGTAGGCCCTGTATCTGTTTTATCCGGAAACGACAACTTTGTCCTAGGAGCTCGATGACCACCGCATCACTCTGTCATAAAGTACGATGTAGTGTGATTCTCCTCGAGAAGTACTGTCTGCGGTGCTGCTTTGCCACTTTTCTTTATGGCTACATCATGCCGGACATGGATTTGTCACCTTGCGAAGATCTCTGAGTGCATGCAAGACCTCTGCATCGTCCTGATCTCTGTTATTATGTGGGATCTCTGTCCTAGGTATGTCTGTTCTGTCAGCCCTGTCATTCCTGTCAGCCATGTTTTTTGGCTGCCTGCTCAAACTGCGTTGCCTTTCAATCAAGGCACGTCTGCGAGTATAGTACCTGTATGTATCAAACTCCTCTGGCTGCATATGATGGCTAAACCCTCAAGATGGCAGGATTTAGCTCTGATACCACTGTAGAAACCCTAGTTTCCTGCTTTCTCAAATCTGACAGTTTTGTTTGTTTTTTCTGACGTTTTTGGTTTTTTTGCATGAAATGAAAGGATGCGATTTTGCTTGAAAAATAATAATAAATTCAAATAAAATATTTCAACTCCGTAAACTGAGAAATCTACTGATAACAATGTTGCCAGATAATCTATTATATGTCTGAGATGATTACAATGAAGTTCTGATAACATGCAAAGTAAAAGGCAACGATTATTTGAAAACCTGATTTTTGAAACAACAATAAATGATCTGATGAATATGGTACGGCTGCAATGAGTTCTCCTTTCTCCTCCTGTCTGGTAATCTCCAGTGTCTTCTGGAACCCCAGCGCCCCCCAATGATGCAAGCTGGAAATCAAAAGGGAAGGCGTTTCCTTTGATTTGTGAAGTACGGCCCAAGACAGAAGTACGGCCTGCTGCACTGAATGGTACGGCTGCAGCATGCAATAAATGACTTTGTACGACTCTTTCACAACTCTCCAGATCTCCTGAATATGGACGCCTTAATAAATGAATGCCTTCTGAATGGATAAATATGCTGAAGCTCTGTAAATAAATAACCTCTGAAGCTCTGTGATTCCTCCTGAATGAAGAAACCTCTGCTGGCAATAAATCAAGTGTTATTTCACACCCTCTGAATTGCTTCCGATGGAGATGGCTCGTTCCCCAAGGAATTCGAACTTGAAACCCTAAAGTCTCTTGCTCAGATCAAAGTTGATCAATCTCAAAATCAATAATCATCATAATGGCTCAATTCCCAATGCAACAGCTTAATAACCTCAAAAGTGCGATTTCCTCAATAATAGGGTTTCATTAAAATTCGCACTTTTAATTCTTTTTAATATTTCAATAGTCCCAGCCAAATATTTTAATATAATTTTAAATGTCAATTTGGCCCCCTCTCTGATGATGGCGACCCCCTCAAGCAGAATCACTTAAGTTATAATTTAATATTATAACTTTATATTATAATCTTCAATTAATTAATATTTAATTTATACAATTAAATATTAATATTTCTCTCGTTACTCATCCGATGACTGATCCGTCTGAAGCTGACGAACACTGAAGTGACTCTGAACGCTGCCAAAGCCATACTGCTAAAAATAGCAGGGGTCCCACGCTGCCTGCCAGGAACTGCTAAAAATAGCAACTTCTGCAAGAAGTCTCCGATCGAGCCCAAACGAAAGCCAACTGATCAAACTCCGCCAACTGAAGCTAAGCCAAGCTCCAAAATGACCCTCTATCCAGTCCATTAGCCTACGAGGGTCGTATGATAGGCCAATCCTGTGCTCCGAGAGATGTCACTGAGAAGGGGACATGACATGGGTCTATTTCATTTTTTTTAGGAGTGTTACCCATAAAGGTTCCCCCTAACTTCTCTTTTTGTTGCTATCCTTTTTTTCCGCCTAATTCCTATAATCAATTTATGTTCGGGCGGCCTTTTGGTATTTTTCTCGAACTTGGGCGAGGTTTTCGTTTGTTCGCCGAACCTCTCATTCTACCACTTGTGTTGTTGGTTTCTCGCTAGGCGGTGTTTTCTTACTGTTTTCGAACTTGTCTTGCCTCGGGTGAATGTACGAATATTAATAATCCAATTGACGAGTTGTCATATGTTAGAAACATAGAAACTTCACCCACAAGTCATGCCTCGGGCGACATTCTTTAGGCTATCTCGAACCTAGGCAGGGTTTTATTAAGTTGTGTGAACCACCTATTTTTCCGCCTAGAAGAGTTTTGGTGATTAACTTAATAGCAGTTAGTCTATTCATTTAACTAATGCATTACACAGAAAGGAAACTGGCGTTTTCAAGCATGATATGAACAAGAACAAATGAAGCCATGCATGTAAAGACATAGTGGTATAAAAAAGAGATTTTATTTATATATATAAACGTTTTTACATTGCACTGGCATTACCAAAAATTGCCTGGTTCGACTACAAAATTCAGGTCATGGACAAAAAAAAAGGACAAAGAGACATTTCTTCTCAGGTACATAGAGCGAACATCAGGAGACGAATGCCCTCAATGACAACTTGCAGGCATTCGACTTGAGTTGGCGACAACAGATTCTCGTGCGACTGGAGGAATTGTGCAAAGGTCCCATATCTTTCCTTACCACTCCTGTGCACAGAAGAGCCATGGCCTCCTCCAGAGTCTCATCCTGAATAGCTGATGCAATGCAGATAGAGTTAGCTATTAATCCATTCTGGGGATAGTAGCTGAGCTTGTTAATTGCCACCTTGACGCAATGACGAAATTCGGGTTTCACCAGGCGCTCCAGTGCTCTCACGACCCAGTTACGACGGCCAAAAGTCCTGATGACTGTATAGATAAAGTGCTCCAACACAGTTGTGTTATGCACATGAGCTTGGCCCAAGAACGCCTTGCCAAGGATACTCCGGATTCTTCCTCCACCTCACTTTGCACTATGAAGACTTCTTTCAGTTGGTTTGAAGTGTGCCTAAACAGTGGACTGCACTCGATTTCCTCTAGGGCGATGTAGTCATTGGAAAAATTGCCATCACTCTGAGAGCTCGCCATATTGGATGCAACTGATTGTGGAAGAAAGGTGACGCTGGTTGAATTTATAGAGTTTTGGCTAGACGTGGGTGTATTCTCTTGAGCTTGATAAGATTAATTTAATTCACATTTATGGCTGGCTTGCGTCGCTTTGAATTACAATTTCCCATCAAGCAGCACACACATGCCACTGCTTGATATCCCTATGCGTTGCATTGATGGTTGGTGGTATGATTGGTACTTTGGTGGCTGTTGGTGGGATCATGATCAGTTTTCTTTGCCAATACCTATTCCTCTGCAAAATTCAATTATTCTGACCAACTCCCTGAGAAACGTTTGGAATACAAGAAGTTTTTGCTTTAGTAATGGCTTCGATGCCCATCCAGTGGCTTTAGCTATGTTATAAATTTGAAATTGTAGGGGATGAAAGGGACCTTTTTTTTTTGGATACACCTGGGGGTGTTATCGAGAAAGAATAAACATTTATTGCAAACTGTAATGATTTATAATCTGTGTTATGAATTAAATGATGCTTTTGTATGTTGATCTTGGCATTATGTGTACAATATGGCCATGTCTTCTTCGAAAGATAAGCTATGTAACATCCATTTATTGCAGTCTGGTTTATTTTCATTGATTTGATGGTCATGAGTTTTCAATCTTTGTATTGATTATTAGTGGCTGTGACCTCCGCTTCTGTGTTAGTTTCATATTTATGAGCTAACGTTAGTCACCTTTTCTGCTTTCTGGTTAAAAGCATACCTATTTTCTTTAGATTAGATTAATTCATTGAAAATTTGATGAGGGAGTTGTACCTCGACAAAATTAAGAGAAAAGCCACAAATGCAATTGTGGACTTTTCAGAGTTGTTAGTGGGTTTCAATTGGTGGTAAATCTAGGTCTAGAGTCATTATTTAAGCATATGCGTTAAGAGCCATTCCATTCACTAACAAGGAGAAAAGCCAGGACCTTCGCAGCCATTAATGGTAGATGGCCAGTACCAGGTATCAAAATCTAAGCCTCAAAAGCTTCGACGAAGAATCCATGGTGAAAGATGCTCGAAAAGATGCTCTACGACGGAGGGGATTTTCAAAAGTGAAAAATGTTGAAAATTTGACCAAGTCTGGAAGATGCATGCCTTGCTACAAGGAAGAGGCTACGTAGTCCATGCCTTAACCATTTTTCCAACACCCGTACACGCAGTATAGTGAAGGTGATTGCTAAGATGCACACGTTCATGTCGTTGACAACAATGCTCAAACCAGTCAAGCTACATGAATCACAGCAGCTTAGCGAGGAGATGAATTTTAAAAGAAAATGATGAAAATTTATTAAAAGCGACCTACGATGTAGTAAACCCATGAAGTTAAAAAGTTCGCGTCAAATGGAACATGAAGATTCATCTCTTGAATTGCACTGGCTTTGATGCATTAGATAAAGCAAGTCCGCTGGGTCATCGTCGCGAGGCCGAAGATCTATTTGAAAAGTCAGCATCAAGATGATAGTCAATCAAGTGCCCTGTAGCCGGGGCGCCAAGAAAACAAAACTATGGTTGGTCTTTTTGGATTGCGCCTCGGTATTCCAGATTATTTCAACAGCTGATGAACCCTTGACTAACTCAAGAGACATATCAAACGACGACAACTGTTGATCATCCGAGCACGTGAAACGGTAGGTAAATCAATGAAAATCAAAGCAAAAGAGCCCCTGCTGACTATGGGTGGCCATCGTTCTGGGGAACCAAATGAGGTTTTCAACAATTGTTTTCTACAAGGCATTTGCTCAGCATCCTTTCAGCTTTGCAATCAATCTAGTTGCGAGTTCACGGGACCTATCAAGCGTTCACACACAAAGATCAAGCATAAAACGTTGGAGGCAAAGGCAAATTGAAAGACATGAAGAATTGACTAAGTGTCAATGAAAATGCACCTTCCTAGAAATAGGCGCCAACCTTTTGGGCAATCAGATACTGCTTTCAGGTGTTGTGACTTACAGGAAGACATCTTCCATTTTGATCAATCTTTGCGATGAAATCGTTAGCATGTTCAACAAAATAGTCAAACCTTTGATGACAAAGATCAAACTGGAGCTGTTTGTGAAGGGTTTCAAAATGCAAAATGTACCTCAAAATGACAAGCGCCCTTGCAAGCCAAGGGCGCCTAGATGTTTGAACCTCACTAATCAGTTTTTTGAACTTGCGCATACAATCATTCGTTCCAGAGTGTTTCCAGCTTCGTGATATGTTGAACATCCCATTCGCAAGATTCGTTAGTCACCGACAACTGCTGAATGAAGAACAAAGGGTCAAATGGAGAAAATTGAAAAGCATCCAAGAAGTTGGCTAACATTGGTAGAAAAATGCACCCTTTTGGGAAAAGGCGCCCAAGAAATTGAACCATCAAGTTTAGTTTTTAGGGTTGGCGACTCCCAAGAACATCTCTTTAGAATTGATCCAACTCTGCCGTGAATTTTTCAGCAAGGCTTCAGGATCAATCGAGCACCAGAATTAGGGGTCAAAAAGAGGCACTTCATCACAAAAAATAAAGGGGTGAAAATATTCAACTCTCAAGACTTGGATGCCTAGAGTCATACTGGGCCCAAGTTGACTTGAGTTAAGATATTTCAAAGCTCCTTCATGCCCAAACTTCCCAAAATAGGTGGAGATGATTTTGTTAACTACCAATCACAAAGGTGTTTCCCCCAATCATGATTTGGACGCCCTAATTGGTGCTTGCAACTCCAAATCAATATGTATCAAGCCTAGGCATCCATTATTCATTATTTCTTGCAGGTTGAAGAGCTCAAACATCAATACTTTCTCTCCAGCATCATCTGAAGGATCTGACGGAAGCCATGGACAACGTTCATGTTTTCAAGAACAGGTTGCACAAAAGAGCATTATATTAGGGTCTATATCTGCAGGCGTGATTTTCTCGAAGATTTAGAGAGGCAGTTAATAACTTCCAAACTTCTTCCCCTCTTTTTCTTCTATTCTTGTCTTAGATCTTCTTGCATGTCCAAGTAAACGGCAGTTATTCACCGATCTGACCTTCTGGGTATGATCAACACAACAGTTTCAACAAAACCCACATGCCAGATTCTTTTAGAAAAAGTTGCCCAGCTGCCCCTATTTTTCAGGGTTTCAGAAAAAAGTCATAATTTCAAAAATTAGATAAACTAGGTTTGTTCAGCTTTGAAGTGCCTACAAAACCCATGTGTCAGATTTTTTCGGGAAAAATAAGCCTCTGCTGCCTTTGAAATCTCTGCCTCGAAGGGCTGTTGCATGCACAAGGAAAAGTAACTTTTTGGAAATTTTGACGTTTTCGGTGCATTTAGAAAATTATTGCCAACAAAACCCATGTCTCGGATTTTTTCATAAAAATTACCCCTTGGCAAAGGCTATTTTTAGCAGTTGCAGAAAAGTTGTTCAAACAATATCGCGTGCCCAGTGAATCTTCAAGGTTTTCAGAATGTAGTTCTCCCAGGTCGAATACAAGACCAAAATGGTCTTACTTCGTGACTTCCTGAAAACGGTTGACACCGATTTGCATTGGGCACACCCAAAGGTCAATTTGGACAGATTGACAGGCATACACACACTCAAAGTCCACAGGTTCCATATGGTTTCACCTCATATATTTGATAGTCTTCCAAGGCCAGCTTATAGGGCTGAATATTGTTGGAGCTTTGCGTGTGTAGCGAGTTCATGTGCATTTCTCACAGCTAGAGTGTTCATAGTCAAACTTAGTAGTTTCATCATACAACACTCTTTCATTGAGAAGAATCAAGAAAAGCGTCAGAAGCGTAAAGCTATGGGAGAAACAGAGGTCATCACTCCAATTACAGAGCCGCCAAAGTTACCAATCAATTCCTTGCTAGTATCAAATGTGAAGATGGCGACTACGTGAGTCTCGGTGATGTGTAAACAAAGTTTTAGGACGTCATCCATAGTAGTTTCTGTGGTGATCCTGTTGACTGCAGGTTAAATCAGATTGTAGTCATGTCAACAAGGCTGGACGACGCAGCTAGAAAGAAGATTGGATATCAAGAGCAGATTGCGAGTGGCGAGGAGACGCTGCGACGACACGTCATCATCTTGCAAAGCATCAATTGTCCAGAAGTAGAGGGAGTCAATGACTGGTTAGAGGAATTGTTGACTCGAGGTGATGACGTGTAAACACTCAGTTAGGATGTCCTACCCCTCCAAAATAGCATTTATGACAACAAAATTTAAGTTGATGCCTCTTTCCAAGTTAACTCACTGTCCCACTAATCATGCATGTCTATTTCCACTGATTATGGATGTCTATTTTGGAGGCACTTTTGTATATAGGAGTTCTCTTTTAGTTTAGAATCAGTTAACTAAAATAGACTTCCCAATTAACTGTTTGGTTGCCTACTTTTAGACTTTAAAGTGCAGTGCAAAAGTTGCTCTAAATTTCTGTATTGTTCCCTTATAATTTTTCCAACAACGGATGTGTGAGCTGTTCATACGCTAAACTAATTTCTGATTGTTCGTTTGGTTTGAAGAGAGCCCATGTATGTGCTGTCAAAATTGCTGTTACATATGTTCTGACATTGCTGAGAGGAGCCTTGCTAACATTTGATCTGAATTTTCTGTTTTGTTCTTTGTTATTTTCAGTTTGTCAGATGTTACGATCTGTCAAGCTTGTTTCATTCGATTGCATGCATTCAAACAATAAGTAAAGGAAAATACATAACTTGGCATTACACAGAAAGGATATACGGGCTGTAATAGCAGTTTTCATTGACATGTTCAGATGTACCATAAGACTGAAAGATTTGCATGGTAGTTAGAGAACACCACAAGAAGTATTTAGAAACATTTTCCCATCTCATTACATCATCTCAGGCTGAGAGAAATACAGTATATGCTAGTAAAATATGCTCAGAAGGAATCACAATAGATAGAGGATTTGATTAACACTCAGAGACCATTATATTCAGTTTGTAGCAGATTGATGTAACACACAGGGAGCACTATTTTCAGTTTGTAACAAGCCTACAGTAAGCTACAGCCACAAGGTCGACCTTCTTTGCACTGACAAACTACAGCTTGATATTGAATTCAAAAATATAATACTCTGACCTGATTGAAGCTTGCTACGTGCTGAAAGAGGTGAGGCGTCTTCAAGGTAGCCCAGGAAATCCCGAACAGCAACTGGAATGTTTGCTTGTAGGTCGTTTCTTCAAAACCCAGGGCGTATTTCTCTTAATCTGCTTCAGACGTCTCCAATAAACCCTCTTAGCCGTGTTTACCACATCTCACAATGAGGGAAGCTAAGGCGACACAACTCAGAAACACGTTTTCTTTAACTCGTCCAGATTTCATAAAAACGTGACCAAAATCTGCAGCAAATGCTCGAATAGGAGGCGCCTAAAGTTAACTCAAGGGAAAATCGCCTTCACACAGAACATTAAGCTCCAAACGCGGATACACAAGAAATGAAGCTCCAAACGCGGATACACAAGAAATGAAGCTCCAAACTGTAAAGCGCGGGTTCCAGCATCAGCGTCTCTCTTCCTACAAATGTCTCAATAAAAGGCCAGCTAGGGATGATGTTCTCACATCCGAAACTGGAGCTCAAGGGTCTTCAAACCCTACCAAAGTGCCGACCTATTCTTCACGGGAATGTTCTTCTCAATAATCAAGGGTGCGAATCCCTCATCTTTTTTTCCCTTTTGTTTCCTTTCATTCACAAGAAGCCTGTGCCTTTTTGGCCAAACAAAAGCTTCAATTTCAAAATAAAGTACTTCTAAAAGTCAATTGATAATATTTCGTTTTGTCCCTTTTAATAATTTATCCCGGGCCACTTATAAATTATTTTAATTAATCACTCTTAATATCACCAGGGAATTTGAAGCATAATTGGGCACAAATAAATATTCCCCACTGTCACAGTTAAAAGGCAACGAAGAAAGAGGCCTAGTCAGGGGACACTCTAAATTGCTTGTCCTCGCTAAATTGTGTTAGGGTGCTGAAGCTAACCGGCTTCGCGTTCCCATGGCATCCTCGGCCGTAACCTTTTCCATCTCACCACCACCCTCGGTTCGCTAGTCCCTGTTTGCCAATTCTTCGTGGACTAAAATGTCCAATGGTGGAAGCTCAGAAGAAGAAGTAAACTGTTGACCCAATGCCTTCTTGAGGCACGAAACATGAAATACATTGTGGATCCTACTGCTCTCAGGCAGCTCCAACTCATACGCCACCTCTCCAACCCTCCTGGTAATCCTGTATGGTCCATAGAATCTGGGCTTGAGCTTCTCGGCCGCTCTTCTTAAGAGAAGACTGTCTGTAGGGTTGCAAGCGAAGGTATACCAAATCACCAACCTCGAAACTACGCTCAATCCTGTGTCTATCAGCATATGTCTTTTGCTGATTTTGTGCCACCTGTAGGTTATCCTTGAGTGCCCTCAAGATATCCTGACTCTCCTGAATCCAATCCTTGGCTTTGGGAGCCCTGCTCTCACCAAAAGCCATCTCCGTGAATGAAGGTGCATCATAACTGTACAAGGCTCTGAAAGGACTCATCCCAATGGACATATGATGAGTGGTATTATAACAATACTCCCCCAAGTGCAACCACTTAATCCACGCCCGCTGCTGTCTTGCAATGTAGTTGCGCAAGTACCCCTCAATCCATTTGTTTACAATTTCTGTCTGTCCATCTGTCTGAGGGTGATAACTCGTGCTCGGAGTCAGCTCAGTGCCTGCCAACCTAAATAACTCCTGCCAGAATGCACTCATGAATCTACTATCCCTGTCACTGACTATATTCCGAGGTAGCCCATGCAATCTAAAGATCTCCTTGAAAAATAACTCAGCCACCTGTGGCGCTCTGTACTCAGTCGGAATAGCAAAGAAGTGTGCATACTTCGTCAATCGATCCACCACCACAAAGATACTATCTCTCCCATGTACCTTAGGTAGACCTGTAATGAAGTCCATAGAAATGCTCTCCCATTTCTGCTCTGGAATAGGCAATGGTTGTAGTAATCCGGCTGGATGCGTATGCTCGGACTTGTTCTGTTGACAAGTCACACACTTCCTAACATGTCTCAATACATCATCCTTGAGGCCCTTCCAAGAGAACCTCTCTCTGACTTGCCTGTAAGTTTTGAAATAGCCCTAATGGCCCGCTAAGGGAGTGTCATGAGAAGCCTGCAATATTCTCTCCTTCAATCTAGACTCTGGCACCAAGTAGATCCTATCCTTGTAGTAGATCACGTCATCCACTACTCTGTACCTGTCATCCTGAATCAACCCATCCAACAACTCACAAGCAAACTTATTCTTGGAGTACTCTACCAACAAGAGGGATTTCCAATCTGCGGAAATCTCTGAAAGTGAGCAAGCTAAAGGTCTCCTAGAGAGGGCGTCTGCCACAACATTCTTTTTTCCCTTCACATACTCTATATCAAAGTCATATGCCTGTATCCTGCTGACCCACTTTTGTTGCCTCTCATTCAAATCCCTCTGCTCCAAGAAGTATTTGAGACTGTTGTGATCGGTCCTCACCACAAACTTCCCTCCAACTAAATACTGTCTGAATTTCGCCAAGGCATGCATAATGGCGAGCATCTCCTTATCATAGATGGAGTATAGTCTCTCTGGTCCCCTCAACTTACGGCTCTCAAAAGCTATGGGGTGTCTGTTTTGCATCAACACTGCTCCTATGCCCTCACCTGAAGCATCACATTCCAAAACAAATGGTTGTGTGAAATCTGGAAGCGCCAATACTGGGCAACTACTCATCACCTGTTTGAGCTTATCAAAAGCTCGTTGTGCCTCCTCTGACCAACTAAATGCACCTTTCTTTGTCAAATCTGTCAAAGGTGCTCCCAACTGTGAAAATCCCCTCACAAACCGCCTATAGTAACTGCACAATCCAAAGAAGCCTCACAACT
>VDFB02233420.1:0-18121 GCA_007258455.2 Sequoia sempervirens | reverse complement strand
ACATTTATTTATTTTAACATATTACTTTTTGTTTGTATAGTGTGAATTTCAAAACTTACTTTTTATATTTGAAAATTAACATTTATTTCTTTTTCTATTCGTGCAAGTAGATCTATAAATCATTTTTTGTTTAATACAATTAGATAAATAGGAAAGCATAGTTTGATTAAATAAAAAGTGAAAGATTAAAACTGATGGCTGAAGGGACGGATTCATTAATGCATAGTTAATGCATTAAATGGCATCTGGATGGAAGAGACGCTGTTGGAACCGCTCAAGTGGCTACGCATGGTCAGTGTAATTTTGATTATTTAATATAGATTAAAGTCCAGCAAGTTGTTTACTGTTTATTCTGCAAGTCCCTACGACAGTTTAAGTGAGCGGGTGTTTTTGGTCTAATATGTTTATTGTGTGTTATCTGATTTTGGGTTTAAATTTACTGTAAACACAGACACCACTATTGGTTTTTAAAACAATCTAACATCTAAAACCAACAGCTAAGTTTTTGCATCTGGATTTTTGTGTTTCTGAAGAGCAGTGAGATTTTATGATTTGGATTTATTGAAAATGCTGAATAGCAGCCAAGTTTTTAGGCGTAAGGCTTTATGTTTTTCTCACTTATATTATCAGGAGTTTTGAGATTATATGATCTGGAATAATTTCAAGGGTTTTGGTAGGGTTTAATGTGCTTAATATTTTTGGCAAATTTTTGATAATTTGATGGGGTCAGAAGCTTCTTTGTTTTTTGGCCTAGATCCTCGCTATATTAAGTTGTTTTCATTTATTTATCCACATAGAATTTAGTTTTTGTGCTACAACTTGCAATGCACAGGCAATTTTTTCCTTTGGAGATTTAAATATTGTCTTAGAGTTTTGTGATAGTTCCTCATCCAAGAAAATTTGAGAAGACAACCAGAACTATTTGAGTTTGTTGCTTGTGGGTTCTTTCCTCAGATGGGTTTGCTGCGATTTCTCCAGTCTAGGGTTTGCCACAATTTCATCTCTAGAGTTTTGGCATTAAATAGCAACTTTTTACGAAATAAATTCGTCAGATTTCATCTACCCACATCGATAGGGTTTATACCCCACACACTTTCACATTTTCTTTTGTTTTTCTTTGGCAGTTTGCTCTTATGACTTTGCAGCATGATTGATTTTCTTTCCTCAAATGGGTTTTGGTTCGATTTCTCCAGTCCCAACGTTTGACACAATTTTGATTCTAGACTGCTTTTGTGGTAATAACTACTTCTGCTAAGTTCAAATGATATTCAAAATCTGAGATACAAAGCATTGGAATTTCATACAATGCATACTGTTATTTGTGTTTTTTTCTAAGAACATTTTGTCAACCGGTTTGTATGTAATCTAAGTAACAAAGGAGCTCCATCTTGGCAGAAGCAGCAAGGAGACCAATAAAGGTTAAAGTGCTTTAAATTTTTACATATGCATTGCCTTGTAAAACATTCCCAATAAACCCATTTTTGTGCATATTCTGCACATCAAACAATATATACATTAGAAGAAAAATGATCTTTCTTCAAGGTTGTGCAGCTTTAATATCTGCAACTTTCATTTGATCTGGAGTTTCAAATACCTTCAAAAATATTTGCATATTAACCTTTCCAAATTTTGTGCCATGTCTCTGCAATTTTCCTCTTTTCATTTATCGTTGAAAGATATCCATACCTTGTTCCAAAGCTCCCATTTTGGCAGAAGCAGGGAGGATACGAATTAGGTACTTTCAAGTGTACAGCGTTGGGCTTAGTTTTGTTTATTAAATTATAGTATCAAGTTATTCCTTCTGTAAAATTTCAAAACTTCTTGTGTTGTTTTGAATATGAAAACTTCATTAGAAACCTTGCCCACTTCATTGCAATTATCTGTTTTGTGAATTACAAGCGGAGGAATCAAACCCTTCTGCACACCAGATATCTGCCATCTTTCTGCATCAGAGTTATTTCTCCTTAGTCCACATTGAGCAAATGATGCTTGCACAAATTGCCCACTGGGGATGACACCAATCATTTTTTGTGGTGCACCATGCATGTTCTTTCCAAAATCAGTGTTGTAACTTTGACCAAGTTAAAACCCTCCAGAAGAACCACCAAGGCCCATGTCCACTGGTTCTTCTTTTGAAAGCTTTATATCATCATCTTCAGCCGTTTCAGCTTCAGCTTGTTCTCTTTCGTACCTTCCAAATTCTTTTGTTTGCTTGCCACTGGAAAACAAAAGCAAATATCAACAATGAGCATAAGTCCCTTTATTTCAAACATTTTAGAAAACAGGGAACTCATCGTCTGATCTCAACTAACCTCAGCTATGGCTACTAATTGTACAGATTATGATTCATACAAAATAAACTGATGTACAATTGCAGTTAGCTAATCAATCTAAACCTTAACTATTGGATACAGTTGCCTACAGGAGAGCAACAAGAATCAAATATTTTATAGTCAAGTAATTGTTATAAAGCATACAAAAAACTAGACATGTTATTGGAAAGATGACATGATCTTTTAATACCATAACAAGTAGCTCTATGGGTGGCAAATATAGTATTGCTGGAGAATCATTTTTAGCATGCCATCAGCTGATCTGCATACGGTCTGCTTTAGCAACTTGATCATACCATACAAGCATATTTACATAGCATTGAAAAATCATTTTTGCAAGCTGCAGTATGCATAATAAAAATCAGCTAAGGAAATGAACATAAGAAACTTGATCCATTGAATGTGAACATATCAGTGGAAAAAGCATCTCTGCTGTAGGGGTTTCATATTCTTTTGTTGCTTCATATGGCACATTAAGATCATGCACTGGTGTAGGAACATTGGCTCCTATAGGAGGAGGATTAACTGGCCTTTCAAGTACTACTCCAGTTTGCATCAATTTTAATTCCCATAGCTAGTGGATTGCATTTAGAGTAAAATATCAGCATATATATAATATACACCCATAGCTCAATTTGTTTACTCAAGCTTTCTTTTGAAATTCAAAACATAATTTGATACCTGTATAATTTAAGAATATCCCATCATAGGTTTACTTCAAAAAATTCACACTGGCATTTAAAAATGTCATGTCATCAATTTACTAAAGTGTATAATCAGCTGTTATACTCCACATGTTATCCGAACAATGCACAACAATCAAACAGGTTAAATTTAAAACATTCATCTTATATGTAAAACACACAGGCTTGAGAACTATACATTTTCTCTTCTAAAATTTAGAATTATCCATCTTACATCTTCGAAGCCCTGAAACTCCCAATGGATGGAGGATTTCAGTCTGGTGCATAACGTGTAATGCTTATGTCAATTAAGCTTGACAATTCGCACAATTATTAATCTCAATAACCATGGATTGTTACTGCTGTTAAACTCATTCATGGATGCAGTTTCAAGAAAATGTCTTAAACTATTTCTTTCAAGGTAGAAAAACTGCAGTTGTCTTAATGAAAATTTTGAGGTTAATTTCAGGCGTGGATTCATATGGGAACAGAAGAAGAAACTATGTCTTTAACCATAGTTGTGAGATTAAGTTCTGAGGAAGTAATTTGATTATGTAAAATTTGAATCTGTAGTCTGTCTAATTTTAATGGAGAAGTCATGCTATGATATTAAACTGGACTATTGGTTGATAGCCACACCTACAAACATTTTGCATGGTTTTTTACAAAACACAAGCTGTGTTTTAGCATACGCATTGGAAAATCCTTTTTGCAGTGTTAAAGTTCATTAGAAATGTTGAAGAGAGAGGAAATATCAAATATATTAAGGGGTAAAAGTAAAACATATTTTATAATATCCATCATTTGAAATTGTTCTTTTTTAATTCTAGTGTACCTTATCTGCTTAATTCCAACTGTTGTAATATTTATTATTGCTTTTTTCTTAGAATGGCTAAAATTTTAAGTATTTATTCCATGTACAATAGAGTTATTTATATTTCAGGCGATTGTTAATGGATCTCTTATTTATCTAATGAATCTCTTATACGTGGTACTCTAGTTTTTAGTATCTGTAGTAACGACATATCCTTTCTCTATTTTTGCAGTGCATCTGTTGTAACAGCTTATCTTATGAAAACAGAGCAATTGTCCCAAGAAGGTATGGACCCTGTGATTTTCTGGTGGTTATATTTGACAATGTTTCCAACTTGAGGCTGTTTGTCACTTGCAAATTACCTCGCTCATCTGTGTTTATGTTGTGCAATATATAAATGGATCAATTTCTACTGGTTTTTTCATCTGTTTGTCTCATGCTCTCCAATAAAAGTCTAAAACTTTGTTGCAGATGCACTTGAATCCCTAAGACAACAAAGTGAATAATTCAAAGCCAAAATCAAGATTAATTTTTGTTCATTCTCATGTGATTGATTTAAGGTCTTGATATCTCTTTTGGAAATTTGGATGTGTACCAAAATTTCAGATATATGTCAAGTTTGCTCACTACTCTATTCAAGCACACAAATTACATACTCACAAGCAAACTGGATTTCGGTCCGAATAGATTAATCATCTACTCTTCAACTACATGAAACCTGTTGTTGATGGCTAGATTTGTTCCTATTGTTTTCTACAACAAATAATAGAAATCGAATACAAGCATTCAGTAAGCAGTCAAATACTGAAACATCATAGTGATCTTAAAGGGTATGCAAGAAAGCCCTTGACCCAAAAAGAAAAATCTATGTGTTTTAATCACCAAATGCTCATTGTTTTTCTCCAAATCTTTGCATAGCAGCAAGCCAAATACGATTGAAATGTTTTCCCATAATAAAACAACTTCTGCAATTGATTATCTTTTTCTAGAGGATAATAAATCAATCATTACAATTTGGCCACAAAATTCTTCATCTCTTCTATTTCTATTAGCATATTCTATGTCTTAATGATGATGATGATTGATCAAGACAAGATGTGTTCAAGGCTCTCCCTTTCCTAAAACATGTTTCTTCAATTTGGAGGAATATTCTACCCATATTTACTAATGCATCTATTTTTTAATATTTTCTCACATGAAGCACCATGCAATAGCTGTGAGAAATATGAATATAGAAATTCATACTGTACCTACTTTTATTCTGACATTGGAAAGTTCTATTTTAATTCTATATGGTCCTCAGTATTAATTTTACATGAAAGTCAGTATTAATTTTACATGAGAGTTAAGTTTTCTTTCTGATAACGTAAATTCAGAAGTTTTTTCCCTAAATATAATAATACATGTTATCAAATACAAGTTGATAAAACTCATAGTCACTGTAGATATAATACATCTCAGATATGAGAGACTGGTATTGTAGGGGGCACCATTTTTCAAAAATTGGGTTGTATGGTAGTACTAGTAGTCAGAAATACATGCTACAAAACATTAGTTTTATGTGACAATAGAAAGCAAGTTCTACTTATAGCAGGGAATAGCAAGAGACACGATACATCTTGTATCTTTCAAATACTGGAGGCTTTGTCTCTGTCATTTTAGCAATGTGTTCAAGTGCTGTCAAACCCGCTTTTTTGTGGTCTAGTTTCTAACAAGGACAGTTTTGATTGCTGTTGTACTAGTAATATATGTTTTACTGCTGTTGGACCCATCAATTCTGCCTTTTGCTTTCTCAGGTCCACTTCCCTATAGCGGACAGATCCTTCAGTTACTTCCTCTTCTGTGTTTTCAGAGAAAGAACTTCAACATAATTTAAATATACAAATTAATACAAGCAAGGAGAAAACTATTTTAATTAAGGTATTTTCCAAGTTACAGATGCAAGCACATAATTCTCAACCTTATCCACTTTCTGCTCTGAACCAGCATGCTCCACACTCTTAAGTAGCTAATTATCAACTTTAAACATTTTCTCAGCTTCTCCAGCAATTTAAATTCTGAAAAATAACTTGTGATATTTTAACTGCATCATGTTCGGTAATGTTCAAATTTATTTAAGTTTCAAACACATTTATATGGTGGAGTAGCATGTCTTTTGTTTTCAAAATTTATCAACCTGTCTCAAGCAGCCCTTACACAGTGATACAAATCTGCATTTAACACACCTGATACTATTATCTTCTGCACCTTAATCTTATTTGATGAAAGTTCATGTTTTGTCCTCTATCTAGACAGGAGAAACATCAAGTGCACAGTTAGTGCTTAGATTGATTTTTTTGTGTTTTCAATGTACACCTAAAACAATTGTACTCAATGGCACAGGTAATTAGAAATGTTACAACAGGAAATGTTACAACAGTCTATGCATTCGTTGCGGAGGAGAAAGCAGTTAAATCATACAGAAATGCTCTGGTTCACCATGCTTAATGTTTTCTTTTCTCTTTATGGCTCAAACAATTCCTCTATTGAGTGTCTAATAACTAAGACACTTGATGTGTATGATTGTATGTTTAAAAACATCCCAATGTGGCATGTATTCTTTTTGGTATATCTTCTTATACCTTTGAAGACTTAGAATCTTTTGTTGCAATGGACTGCTTTCACATAGCAATCCTATGTACTTGAAATGAACATCTAGAGCAAACAACATTACCAGATTCTAAGCACGTAGTCTTGTTTGGACCTCATAAAATCTTTGTGCTTCCTCTGAATTATCACACAATGTGTTATAATCTGTATGACTTGGTGTTAGTGTAGTGGATGGAAAGATATGGCTGGGAATGATTCTGATGGCATCTAACATAGTGAAGGTGCTTGGATCTTATGTGTTGGAGGACTATGCTCTTTCACTCTATGCTTCACATGTTTACATAGATTGTAGTTTTTTGTTGCACTATCAACACCAGAATACTCTTGCATCCATTCAGTTCAAATTTGCAAAAGACTCATTCTGGGTTATAGCATAATAGTCGCATTAATATGAGAGTTAATTTCCTTACCTCCAAATAGAATTTGTGCATACTTAACCCAGTAGAATTCTTTCTATCAACACTACAACTTATCCAGCATACAAAAGTTTAATAAACTTCAATAATTTTGTTTTAGTTATTAAATTCAAGGCAAAATAAAATGGTGTGCCACACTATTGTTGATTGTGCATACTTCCTTATGACCCAAACTTTGCTTGCTACCACTTTTTTATCCACTTTCTTTTCTCAACCAACATGAATTCATAGTACTAGAGTAAAAATAGATCCAATGGCATTTAGAGCAATTAGACTCTTGAGCTATTCTCCTCTAAATCAAAATGCATCATGCTCTTCAGCAGGAACTCGACACTTGCGTCACTTGTTTTCTAATGTATTTTTTTATTGAAATGTTTTGTTATGTTTTTGGTATTTTCATAATCACAGACATCATGGCACTAAAATTTAGCATGAAGATTAAACCTTGTGCAGAGACTGATCTTTCTTTTGGAACATTACAGTCATCTTTCCTATGGGGGTGCTTACTTTCTAGCATTGCTGGTGGAGCCTTGGCAGATCGTTATGGTGGAAAAATTGTTACGGCATGGGGTTTTGCAAACCTTGCTTACCCCATGGGCTTCTGGTCACTCAGTGGGGATGCTCTTTTGATGCAGATCAAGGACCGGGTACCCACTTAAGGACAGCCAAACCTTGCATCCTACTATTCATCTTTCTCATTTCACAATGAAAACAAGGACCCAAAACAAATTGATAACTATTATTTTAATCTTCCTTTATTCTGTTTTAGAAAACATCACAAAATACAGCAGATCTCTCTACTTTACTAATGCATTCTCCATCCATTTCTTTTCTTTAATCATTTCCAAACACTGGATCTCATCCTCTCACTCCATCGCAGCCCCTTTCTAAAGAATTTTTGCTGTTTTAAACACTCCAAACAGGGCAGATTCTCCTCACTTCAGTGATGTCACATTTTAAAGCTTAATTTTCTGTTTTTTTTTAATCTCCCAAAGATGGGACGATTTTCTCTCTCCTCTAGCTCGTCCTTACTCCATCTTCAATGCTGCAGATAAACATATTAAAACCCCCAATAAATGGGCGGCTTGCTCTCCTATTCCAACGCCTTGCTCCCTCTCTTTTCCCACGCCTCCTTCCACAACTGCAGATTTTCAATCTTTTAAATTTTAAGGAAATAAAGTCCTCATTAAGGAGGGCACCACCATAATTAAAAAACACCTGCAGCTGTCTAAACATCAATATTAAAGTCTACTACCAATATTAGCTACCACTATTATGAAACTGCTACCATCAAATTTAGAAAACATGTTTCTTGTTAGATGGTCCGGCATGAGACTCACCAGGTCTGAAGTCTGCGACCATAGTTCACAAATTTGAGTCAATAAAATCACATATTCTACAATAATCTCCACTATTGAACCAAACAACTTAGAAGATTTTCTCCTTCGCTTCTTTCAACACTTGACTGAAATAAATCCTACTTCTTTCTGCCAATTTCATTTAGCATTCTTCACATCTCTCGTAGACTTGAATCCACCATAAACCAACAGAAAATCCTTCTCTCCAATCTACTCTCACTACCTCTTCTACACATTCCTTCTCCCTTGCATCTTCAGTAAATACTCCCCACAGCAACTTTTCAAGAGTAAGACAAGACTCAATCTTCATGATGAAACTAAGTCACACATCTCTCTCTTCATTCTCCATTTTTCCTACCCAAAAATTAACACTATTGTCATCATAAAAGTTTGCCATATCTATTTCCTCACTGCATCCTCCTTCTACACTAATCACCCTTTTCTCACACCCCATTCTTTTTGGATTCAACTAATAACTCCCGTAAAGAATCTCCCTTCAACACTAGTATACATCAGCATAAACAGGATTATACAAATTCAAAATTTTCTTTATTTTTCTTCTCTTCCATTATCTTCTTGTTTGCAAGCTCCTCCATGTACGCTTCTTCACAGTGCTGCTCTCTTTTAAGTTTTAACTAATTCCTTCGTGTCTTTCAAATAACAAAATTTACCTTCTGTTATCTCTTTTTCTTCTATAAATTCCACTCCTACAACATAATTTCTTTCTTCTACTAGTGAATCTTGTTTATCTTTGACCTTTCTGCTGCAACTCTATCCCCTCATGCATCCTTATTCTCCACTATCTACATGTTTTTGCTACAATATCATTCTTTATTTTTTCAACTCCTCCTTTAGGGTCAGCAACATGTATCCCCATATCTTCCTTCACGATATTTGTCCCCTTCACCATGCCATCTACATTCTTTAATATAGTCACTCACATCTGTAACAACTCTATTTTGCATAGTCTTTAATCTGTCCAATCTCAAATAGATGTTCATCATCATCTCAAAGATTTTCTTCATCTGATACTGCCCCATAGCTATCCACACAACTGACCTCTTCATACTCTTTTTTCCAAAGACATCTTCACTCTCACCTATCTGTGATAATAGTCGCAAATGTTACAAATAATTGGGTAAGTTGTACAGAGAAAAATATTTTTATTTTGAAATAAGTCCATCTCTTGTATGTCTAATCTCTGTTTTTCTATCGTCTTCAAGGTTATTTTGTTCCTCTCTCTTGGATGCCAGTATATTTCAAAAGTGTAAGCCTGCTTCTAATCGTAATGCATACTCTTTGTTTCAAACAATTTTAATATTTTTAATCAAGGAATATGTAAAACCAAAATTGCAAGTGTCATGAATACAGTTTAAATAGGTCATTCACATTGAACTTCTAAGTACATTTGAATTTCAAACACAGAATCATAAGTTACTTTCATATTTATGTATAGGTATTTAATGTAGATTTAAAGCAAGCTACATGGTTTTAGTGCTATTCCATGGGGGACAATGGCAGTTGCAGGGTATGGTGCTGTTGCTTTTTCAGACCTTTTGGTTCAATCTGGCTGTACAATCACTATGGTGTGGAAAATCATGCGGGCTAGTTAAAACTTATTCTTGATATAGCCAAATTGATTATGTAATCATAAAATTCATTGGACTTCAAGGAAAAAAAAAAAGACAATAGATGGCACGCTTCTGCCAAAATCTGTCTCAGCTCCCAATATTATGCTTATCATCAATTTACCACTTTTGCAATTTTTTTGGTTCATTTACACAGTTTAAAAAGATTAGGTTAGCTGATTTGTTGAATTTGAAAAATCATTAGCCAATTTCTTATTGATTAGATTTTGCCAAATTTTGAGTATTGGTAGTAAATTCCATGCCCCCAAATCTTATGACTACTTTTGTTTTGTAAAATAAAGAGCTTCACTAACTGTTTCATACATGTAAAAGTACTCTAGGAGTCCATACCATCATATGACAAGGATTGTCTATATGAAGCAAAGACTACGTTTGTTCAACTTAAATAGAAATTTTAACAAATGTAAGCTTGTGCCGGAGAAAAATTGTTGTGTCTGGCCACCCAAAACTGTTTATAGCTTTGATTTGAATACTGAATATTTTACATAAAGAGGAGTAAAAATATTATTAAATCAAGAATGAATACAAAGCAAGGGCATCACATAGTCCTATCAAGCTCCACCAAATGATCCAACTATTGAAACAAATTCAGGGGTAACTGACCCCAGTCCACCAAATTCCAATCATGAATATGCTCAGAAGCCCATTTAGCCAAGCAATTTGCAACAACATTCCATTCTCGAAGAATATGAGTGAAAGTAACAAACTCCAAAGAAGCACAGAGGTTAATAATCTGATCAACAATCAAAGCCAAATGCCAGCTAACATCCTCTAAATGCCGCTTATTCAACAAGTTCACCACAACCTGGGAATCAGACTCACATATGATCCTTCGCCATCCCAATTGACTTACACGTTCCAGTGCCAATAAAATGGCCTGAGCCTCCATTAGATTATTAACTATGAAGACCCTTATAAACAGAGAAGATAAATTGAACATATCCAAAGCTGTCCCGACCAACACCACCAATTCTAGCATGACCCAGGTTTCCTCGAGAAGAGCTATCCGTGTTGATTTTTAAGACGCCCTAAGGTGGAGGAGACCATCTCCCCTCTCTATTCAACTTCGGGGTAGGATGTTGACATCTATTACGCATGAGTTGTCTTTGCGGAGGAGGAAGATGAAGATGATTACATATTGAATATTTAAATGGATTCTTACTGGGTTATTTTAATTTTGATCCTTGAGAATTTTTGCTCTTTAATTATCTTCTTTATTGATTTTGAACTAATCACTTTTCTTGATATTGAACACAAGGCACAATTACAACTTATTTCTTTCAATAATGTATAATGTTACTTCTTACAGTCAATTGGATTTCTAGGTCCTAGAATAGCACTTCTTGGTCTAAATGCAGCCATTGGGAGCACTATTGGAACAGGGTATTTTCTTCGGTGGCTGGTTTCATTCCAATGTTTCTTGATATTTACTGTAGTTTTGTATTTTACTTCACCCATCTTCTAGAATATTTATGCTACTAGGGAAAAGATGTTCGAATGATTTGAGAAGGATATAAATTTTAAATGACCAAAAAAATTGGGAGTTTGCTTCCATCTACACTATTTAATAATATAGTAATTGGCTAGCTAGCAGACAGACCCAGATGTTGCCAAATGATTTTCTTCTTGGGTGTCCTAAAAGTATGGGTTGGCATTAGAGCCCCGAGTTTCATCATATGATTTTATTCTTGGGAATTCTAATAAGAGTGTATCCACATGTATGTTGGTCCTGAGATCATATATTTGACCTCAGGTATTCTATAAAGTATGGCTTGAAATTTGATTCTCGAGCCTTTCTCAACTTAAAATTGAGGTCATACATGCCACAGGATATGTATTTGTGTTCAATCCAGTTAACCGATCTTTTATTGTTTGTAATATCATGTTTTGATTAAGTTCAACATTTTTTATCAGAGTTATGAGACAAAGATAATTTTGAAAGGATCAAAAAACTTTGAACAATAAAAAAGATACAGAAAATTGAAACTAAGAAACATAAAGGAACTGGCCTTAAGACAAGAAAGGCCCTAGCAAACCAAACAGTTGTACAACACAAAAATAGTCAACATAGTCAAGGAGCAAGGTTTGAAGTCAAACCTAATCAAAGAGCTCTAAAGTGAAGTTTGATCCAAATGGATCATTTTAAGTTTCTTGGAAGAACTGATCTCAACCAAAGGAGAAGCTTCAAGTTTATTTTTATCCTTAAGCAGGGTTCCCTCAAGTCCCCAACGAAATCCACAATAGCAAGGTCCAAACATTTACTTAAAATCAAAGAACCATGCACCAAAAGAATCACATCAACTTGCTTTTCTGTTAGGGAAGACCCCCTTGATTTTCTTGTGGGGCTTACATCAAGGAAGCCCAAATCATTTTCTTCATCACTCATCACCAAGTTCTTAGGTTTGGAATGAGTATGGAGCTTACCTTTGAAATCTTGACATGAGTTGGAAAAATGCCCAACCCTATGGCAATGAGATGAAATTAATGAAGAAGATTCACAATGGATAATATGCTCTCAAATGCCTAGCATGGAGTGAAGCTCAAAAGTATTAGTTAGCAGTTTACCAATATCCACACAAACACAAAATCTACTGAAAACAAGTGTTTCATGTCTTTCATGACCTAATTGTCAATAAGCTTGAGCCACATCCTTCTCATTGGTCTGATCTAATGGGGGAACAAAACCATCAAGTAAACTACCCATTTTTTGTAAATGTTTTGGCACCAACTAGCTTTGTTCCATCACCACTCATATGAGACCACCACCTTGGAACTCCATTGTGTCACCACCAAGCTAGAGGCGCTTCCATTCTCTCCCACTCTATAGTTTTTCATTGCTCTCCTTTTCCAATAGAAGCAAATTATTCATAACCATTTAGCTTAAGCATCTCAAATAAGACCAAATTGCATTGGCTCAAAATTTGGGATATAGATTTTCTAAATATATTTTTCATTTCATTGCCAAATTCCTCAAAAAATTAAGACATATCAAAGAAAGCTAGCAAGTCTTCTTTGAGTTTCTTAATATTCTCTAGTCTTTCATCCATCATTATCAATAGGTTTTTCAAGTTCAAGTGCCTTCTTCTAAGTCTAAGAAATCCCTTCACTAGTGTGTAAGTGTGGTCTCTTCATCTCGTGGGCTCTCCACTAGATAGTAGGCCTTTTATGACCAAAAACTCATTTATGTGGATCTTCATGAAGAAAATTTATTCATGGCTAATGATAAAGTAATTGTCTATTATAGTTTCCCATTTGAATTCTATAAATCCCTATAGGACATTGTTGGACCTAATTTCTTCTAGGTTTACCTAGATTTTTTTGCAACAGCTTACCTGGGTGTTATTATAAATCAAATCAAATTAAATTCATACCTAAAGTAGGCAATCATATCAAAATTTGCAATTGAAAATTAATCAATTTGTTGAATAATTCTTATCATATCATAGCCAAGGACCTTGTTATTTGATTTCATCACTTGCTTTCACTTATCAATTGTCTGACCTAAACACACTAGCTTCATCAAAAGAAAATAATCTTCAACAATGTTATTGTTGTTTTGGAAGGTACCTAGTGGGATCTTCATTCTCAACAAAAAGTTGTTTTAATCCAAATTGACTTTTATATTTTTAAGTTTGTTGTACCACACTTAATGGTCATTTATTCTCAACATGCTTCATGTTCTTATGTTTGCCCCTAATTTTCTTTGATCAATTCAAATGCTCTTTGCAGATGCCCAACTACTCTCACCATTAATGATCAACAATAATCCTATTTTGGGTTCTTCCACTCTACGCCAAGCTTGTCCTTTTGCTCTAGGTTTGTAAGTTATTGTAGTTGAAAGCTTTAGATATTTTCTTGCCAAAATAGTTACCTAATAGAGGGTTAAAGGTGTTTCCCTTCCAAACTTTAATCTCTATCTTGTTAATGGTCATTTCATTAATGAATCCTTCTTCACTCTCTTGGAAAATCTAGACAACATGAGCCATACCTTACTATGTCTAAATACATTATATCTTGATTTCAACTTCAATAGTCAATGGAAAAAGACTTGATTCTATCATCAATGATTTTTTCCAAAATCCTCCTAGCTTGACTCTTTTGGTTAGAAATTGATTGGCCACAAGGAAAAAATTTAATTTCTAGAAATTATCTTTGCTTTTTTATTCTCTTTTGTAGCTCTTTGGAAACTTGTTTTGACTTGCATTGAGAAAAAACTACAATTTTGGATTGTTAAGCTTCTTTCTCTAACAAGGAAATTTATGATCTATTATAAAGTGCTTGTGGCTACTCATGTGTAATATTTTTCTTGCTAAGATCCCAAAAGTTGAAGAGATTATTCAAGGACTTTATTTGGGCCTCTTTGGAGCATAATAAGGGGTTCTGGCATTGAGTTCCTTAGGAATTGTGTTACATCCCATTTAATTTGGTTTTGTGGGCCTTATTGATACTCAAATACAAGGGTTGACCTTATGTACCAAATGGATAATTCATATCTTGGAAGTCCAAGAAGCCTTGAAAATCCTTCTCAAGTAGTGTATTACTTCTAGAGTTCCTTATGGAAAGAAGATTGAGCACTGTTTGGGGCTTCACTTCAGCCTCATCATGAAGGAACCAATTCAAATTCAAGGCACTTTGGATGCCAAAATTATTTGGAAATCTTGGGAAGCCATCAAGTCATACCCTAGGTGGAAAGGGAATGATTTTAAGACTAGAATATCCTTCAACCACCAATTTCTTTGGTGGTCTCCTATAATTACTTGAAAAGATTGACCTCTTGTCAAAGTTCCTTGGGTATATACACCAAAATTCTTTAAGCATGGAATTTGTTACATTTTAAACCTCTTGTTTAAAGCCACTAAGAGCTAACTATCTTGGCTAGAATTTCAAGATAAATATAGGCTTGGAAACCGAGATTTTGATTCCTTTCAAACCATTATGTATCATGTGCCTCTAAAAATGGTGTATAAGGTTGGAATTTGATGCATTTTTCCCTAGTGGAATAATTGTAAGTGGTATCTAGACACTCCCTTTAAGGGCTACAAACCCTTCCACAAGTATTCTTGATTTTCTCCTCACCTACCCATCACTCAAAAGCTCAATGTCAAGTGGAACCTCCAATTTATTTCCACACAATGGTGCTACAAGTTTCAAGCAATTTGTTCTATCATTTTGGAGCCCAAACTATATTACTTTGTGTTGTGTTCTTGTAGCAAGGACTTCCCATTGGATCTCACCTTATCTATGTGGGCATTTCCAACCCCCTTTGTCCTTCCTATGGGTATTTGGAACTCTTTAGCACCTCTTCTAGTTTTTCCCATGAATCCTATTGGTCAAACCTTTGTGACCAAGTCTTTTTTCCCTAGCATATATTCTTTTAGACAATTAGCCTAAGATGCATGTAAAATTTTCCCAAATATGGCATGCTTTCAAAGTGGAAATTCTATTCAACATACATTGAAAAATAGAAATGTTGCTTTATTTGTAGATTTTGTAGTGAGCACTCATTTCTTTCTGTATACTAAAGTCATTATATGCTCAAATGTTATATTACAAATCTAGGTGTATGAAAATAAAGTTGTTCTAAAGGTTTCCCAATTACAACAATTTATTGACATTGGGCCAATGTCCCTTGTACTATTGCTCATATGCCACCATCTCTTGCCCATAGGGATGCCTCTTGATGTCAATGTCATCATGCTCATAGTCATAATGTCCATTCAAGACATGAATTTCATGGCTCCCAAGGATCCTCTCAATTCCAACATCATGGCTACCAACCCCTCCCCACCCCCACCATGTAGTCAATCTTCTACATCTCAACATGATTGTGGCCTCCCTAATTGGCATAACCATGCTACTTTACTTGTTTGTGCACTACCCGTAGTGATCTAGAAGAAGAAAAGTATAAAGAGGAACTCATCAGAGGTTGCGAGCTCATTCCTAATGACTAGGATTCCCAAGATGGTTGGACAAACCATAATGACCCTCTCTCCTCCAATCAATATTGCTCTTGCTACTTAGTAGTGTGTCCACTTTTGATTTTTGCCTCCAACATAATTTTTTGAGAGTATGATTTCATTCCACCCATATTTTATATAAATTGTATAATTATATTTTTAATATAAATAAATTGTTCGTCTTAAAAAATATAATTGGTAAATTTTTTGAGAGCTATCCTAAATAACAATGTAATTATTAAAAATAGCTTTTTTTATTTGTAAAATATGACAATACATTTCACACTACATCTATCATTTTTTCTAACCGCAAATAATTATAAAAAATATTTATATTAAATTTACAATTATAAATACCAACAAATTGAATATGAAAATATCATGCCACAAGTTTAAAGAATTTTTAAAGGAAATAAAGTGAAAAGGGTGGAATGCACTAAAGCAAAGCATGTAACTATAAAAAAAAACAAAGAGCTTAATTGATTTCTATAAATCATGTTCTCTTATTTTTATGATGAAAGATATAGTAACATAATGGTGCATGATTCAAGGTGTGCAAAGAAATTAACGAGTAGAAATTTGTAGTATTTAAAAAAATTGTTCGTACATGGCATTTTGTTTATGTTAGATAGAATAAAACCAAAGGCTATGTTAATTAGAATAATTATAAATGCTCATGCAATCATACCTATCCCTTAAATTGATATTAGTGTAATTTGCATTAAATACCTACAAACATATGGATGGAGGAGAGACATCATCATGGATGATGAAAGATTAAAAAAATATTATTGCATGAATTAAAAGGGTTTTACAATGAATTTATAAGGTATAATATTTAAGTTTTGTAAGTATAATTGTAATTTAAATGGGTTTAATTATGGGGGAAGATTATATGATTAAGCATTCTTCTTGATCAAAGTGGTATTAGCATAGGTAACTTGTTATGAAGCCTCAATATGCAATAGATGTTAAGTGGACAATTCATGCTCATGAGAGATGGGTTCATGTGAACCAATACTAATGAAATATAGGTCAATAAGCTTGACTCAAAAACTATGCCTTAAATATGTATAAAAAGTAACATAATTTGATATATTTCAAAGAATATCTCCTATTTGAAATTGGATGAGCTAAATAGAGTCCATTATAAATGGTTTATAAGTACACACTTGCTAAAAAGTTTGTAAATGGAGTTGCAAGTCAAGTGGTTTTGATCTTAGGGGAAACTTCATGGTTAAGCGTACTTGAGCCAAACTATTGTTGGGATAGTGAACTCCCAAAAAGTCTCAATGCTTTATCTAGGTGAACATCACCTAGATGCAAAGAGTGCTCAGTGAATCAGGGTGTTAAGTGGATTATTGGAAGTTTACAGTTTTTGTTCATTAAACTTTTTGGCATTTCATTGAATGATGCATCATTAGGGAAGAGGGTTCAATAGTGGTGTGGGCTTCTATTGTGAGGATAAGAGTTGACTACTTGAGCCCCACTAATTAACAAACTATCTTTCTTTCTTTTTGTTGGTAATAGAATGATTTATATTCATTTTGAAATAGAATAGTACATTGTAAGTCCCAATCATTCTCTTCAGACCAAAAATTTTGATAACTAAGAGGTCCAACTCGAAGCACATTAACATGCAAAATACAAAACCACACCCAGCCCCATACATCCCCCATCAAACTGAGATTTTCACCATTACAAACAGATTATAGACTTTTAACAATTTTTTGAAGCAAAACAAAAAACCTAAATTATCCTATTCCATTATGTCGCTCTCGACTACTAACATACCCATTAATAGTTAAAAACTAACAAAAAACTAGTAACCTTCCCTAGCATCACTTTTCCTGGTACATTTCATGCTTTGCGCCTTCCTTTCACCTTCCGCTTATGTTGGTTAGCCTTCTCTTTCTCCATCCGCTCCATTTCCGCCTTCACTTTAGCAATAAAGGCTTCGACTTTCATCAATTCAATGAACAACTTCAGTGCTTTCCACCCCAGCCGAGCTTCTTCTCTGCACCGTGCCTTGAATCTTCCCTCTGGCCATCGGACAAAGGGTAGGCAACCAATTGGATTCTCAAATTCTTCTATGCCTATGCATTCATTTATGTCTAACCCCACTCCCAGAACGACCCATTCAAAGATGCTCTCCATCCCAATGAGGAAATCCTCACGCACCAATGTTACCATTACCTCCCTTACAGTTTCAACCGTTTCGCCTAGGTCAAATCCCCACGCTGCGATCATGGAGTATACATC